>MU224853.1:2313074-2328393 GCA_018584345.1 Thuja plicata | reverse complement strand
AGGAAGAACCCCGGGGAAGCTCATCACTTCCGGAGCTGACCACTCCACGGTTGGGCGGTAAAAGTGCCTGGACCCCACCTCTGTTCTCAAGGAAGCGTAAGGGACTCAGTCCGAGGCTCAGGAGACAGAATCTGATGAGTTGATACTACCAGTGTTTAATTTCTTCTCTTCTTTCTCTATTTTCATGTTGTACTCTATCTAGTGATCGACAAGCTGGTCGACACTTCTAGATGTAATAACTTTGTTGTATCAATGTAATTTGTAATTTGTTTCCTTGATCCGACATGTTGGTCGGCATGAAATTGTATGTATTTTGTTTAAAACCCATTTTACTTCGACAAGATGGTCGTTTGTATGAACTTCATTTGTGTAAATTTTGGAATTAATCGACTAAGATGTCGACTTGGTCTTTCAACTTTTTCAACTTTCAGCTTATTATGGTTATATGCTTATGTGGCATGCTTGTATGTAAATTCAGTCTTTACAATCTCACTTGCTATAGTTGCCCTTTCACACAAAAGATGAAACCAACATAGTGGTTCCAAAGAGGATTGCACAAGCTTGTAAAACATTTGAAAAACTTCAAGTAAATGACAGTTGGCATCATGATGCAAGAAGTTGTGTTGCGCACGAGGATAGGCACTTCAAATCCTCAGACAAATTCAACAAAGACGTCTGCATTTTCATTGGAGAGTGATAGCCCATGCACTTTTGAATTAAAAGACCAGAATAAATTAATGTTTGAAAATGTGAAGTGGCTGCGCTGGATACTGGAGGAGGAGTGTATGAGTTTTGTCACAACTGTTTCAAATGTAAATCCCACACATTGAAGACACCTGCGCTAAATCTGAAGGAGGCCAAATGTGATTAAAATAAAAGCAAATGCAATTGGCAGGTGTAAAGCCGATTACACAACCTCTGCCAGCGTATAAACTCAGCAGCAAATGCAATTCACAGATGTAAAGCCCGATTCAACAACTTTGCCATCATACTTCCAGCCTGTTGCCCGCATCCTCCCTGCCTGCGCTGAAATAGGAGGTTTGGAAGAAGGCGTAGAAATGAATTTGCAATATGTGGAAGCACAAACAAAGCACGTGAGCTGTTTGACAGAAGCCTTAAGGAGACGCCATCTCATGAACAGAGGTGATTGCAGGATATGCTTGAAATTGGTCTGTTGCTAAGGTTTTAGAAACTTCAAGTAATGCAATCTGTGGAAGCACAGACAAGGCACGTGACTGTTTGACAGCATGCCTCAAAGAGATGTCATCTCATGAAATGCAATCACTGCAGGATATGGTCAAAATCAATTTGTAGAAAGGCTTTCGAAACCAAACAATGAAATCCGCAGGTGTATGGCCGAATTCCACAACTCTGCAAACATCCTCTACAACTTGAACTACTAATGCATTCGTGGAAGCATACACAAGGCATCCAAACTATTTTAAGATGGAGGCCTGCGCATTGGTTGATAAGGCTTTGGAGACTTTCAAGCAATGTAATCGTTTGGTGAAAGCATGGAAAGCTCACACTAAGGATATGTGAAGGGAGTCAGCGCATGGGAATAGATAGACAAGGCGTGCGGACTGTTTGACAACATGCCCCAAAGAGACTCCATTACAAATGAATGTAATGGAAATAGTGGCTGCACTGGAACTGAAGAAGCCTTAAAACCTTTAAAATATTATAAGTTTGAAATGCGATGAGACTAAGATGTGTACAAAATAGATTTGTTAATAAAATTTGCAGATCTTCAAGCAAGGTAATCGGCTGATGTAAAGTCAAACTCCACAGCCTTCACCAGCATCCTCCTTGCCTCTACCAGCGTTTTCCCAGCCTGTTGTCATCGTCTTCCCTGCCGATGCAAAAATGGAAGCACGGACAAAACACGTGAACTGTTTGACAGGCTACCTTAGAGAGATGTCATCTCATGGAATGAAGTGACTACAGGATATGATCAAAATGAATTTGCTGAAAAGGCTTTGGAAACTCTCAAGCATAGCAATCAGCTGGTGTAAAGCCAAATTCCATAGCAAATGGAGGAGATTGTTTGAAGTTTTTAAGTTCAAATCTGCAAATGTGAATCCATGGGAGGGGGCGTCCAGACCTCTAGAACACATTTATGGTTTTTATTTACAATGTAACAATGCAGTTTGTGAGAAGAATCCACAGCAAGTTTCAGAAAACTTGAAACAATAAAAATGGGATATCTCACATTTGCTGTGCAGGGGCATTTTTAGGCTTTATATACTAAATGACTTAATATGTAATATGAAGTGAAAGGAAAGGAAGTCCATGGTGGGCCTCTTAGCCTATTGGAAGGCTTACTATATGCAGTGGGCTCCACCCTAATTTTGGATGAAAATGCACAGATGACAAGTGGCGCCTAGTTGGCGGTCAGCGAATCAGAGGATGCCACGTGGCACCTAGTAGGTGCCAAGTGGCGCAATTGTAGTGCAGCTCAAAGACACCAATTAGAAATTGACATGTGGCATTAAGTGGACCTGCGGACCAATCAGAGGGTGACACTTGGCGCATTCTGGTGAGGTGTGCCAATTTCATAATATTTTTTATTTTGAAATTCTGTCAACAAAAGGGTTAACCAGTGAGCATCTTCAACAAGATCCAAGGGCCCGCTTATTTGCTTAATGGAAAGATGCACACCATCTAACCTATAAGCAAATAAGCCCTTGCGACAAGTGTCATCTTGTGGTTCATTGTGAGGAAAAGAGAATTAATTGAATTAATTAATTAATTTCATCACAAAAGGCAAAAGGGTTAACCAGTGAGCATCTTCAACAAGATCCAAGGGCCCGCTTATTTGCTTAATGGAAAGATGTACACCATCTAACCTATAAGCAAATAAGCCTTTGCGCCAAGTGTCACATGCTGGTGCATTGTGAGGAAAAAGGAATTAATTGAATTAATTAATTAATTTCATTACAAAAAGCAAGGAGTTAACCAGTGTGCATCTTCAAAATGATCTAAGGTTTTGCTTATAGGCTTAATAGAAAGATGCTCACCATTTAGCCTATAAGCCAATAAGCCATTGGCCCACTTGTCACTTCAGACACATGGCACCCAGTGGATCTACGGACCAATCAGAGGCTGCCACATGTCACTTTTTGGAAAAGGGTTTTGACATGATATTTAAAAGGCTTTTGAATTTGTGACATTGAAGTATTAAATTAAAATATTATTCAATAGTCAAACTATTGCTTAATGTCAAATATTTCAAAATATTCCAAAGTTTAAAACTGAATATGCACGGGAGATGGAGTTTGTTATGGAAGATTCAGAGGGCGAATCTCGTCCAAACTATGACTATCATATATCGCCAGGAAGGTCTCAGAATGAGAATTCTAATTTTGCAGACCATTTGAGTCCAGATCAAATCAGATTCTTGTAGTTTCTGTTTGAACAGTTGCAGATATTTTATGGGGATAGACAGGTGTCGGTGATGGAAATAATTTTTCAATTTCTCCTATATCTTTCTTTTCTCCACTGTAATAGAGGATGTTGAAATTCATGCTGCTGGACAGCTTCCAGGCTATGGAGTCTTATTTCTTTGTGTTCTTTGTTTTGCAAATGTATAGTTTCAGATGAATTTTAATACAGACCATTGAATCCCTATTCAATTCTTGTTTGATGTCTTTGCATGTGCTGTCTTAATTATTGCATATTAACTTGTAAGGCATGTTAATATACCAGTTATAAGGTAGTTGTGGATTTGAATTTAAGTTTCTTTCAAGGAGAGAGTAAGTCTTGATTTCAAATTCTGAGAGTTATATGCATGCACACAAATATGATGTCCAGGTATTGAAATGAGAAGAATGGCTTGCAAGGCATTTCATTCGGGTTTTTGAGTCTGGAATTGGGGTTTTCTAAGAGTGCACATTTGTATGACTCTGTTGCCCAATTAATAAGGCACTGGTCTCTTTCTTGTCCTGTAGTTTCTTCATCAAATCAATTATTCAAATCAGTTTTAAGTTTCTGCATGAGAGCTTGAATGTTTATGTTTTGCATTCCATGAAAGTAAGAATACATGTTAGTTTCTTTAAAGAAGAAATCCATGGGTTAGCCTGCCCGAGTCCAGAACTCGAAGAGAAGAAGGATTTTATCCTTGTCACATTGGCCATTTTCCTAGTTCTTAGCAGATCATGTAGGTGGGATCCTGCATAAGATTGGTTGAGTTGAACTCCCATATCTTATAAGTTTGAGAACTATCCACTGATTTTCATGTCTGCATAAAAGGTTTTAGTGAGAAAGTGTTTATGTATGCAGATTTAGTATGTTTTAGGTGCACCCGCCTGAGTGAGAACTCGAAGCAGAAGGAGGATCAAATCCTCATCAATTAGCCTTTTCTTACCCCTCAATTTGTATGAAGAAGCAGATTCATGTGAGTTGGACTAAGATCCCCAAGTCTAGTTTGCATATTCTCTTTTATAACTGAAGGATACAAGAAAAAGAGCTAACAGTCACTATGAGTTAATTGCTTCAAAGGCCATCTCAACTGATGTAAATGTTGTTATATGGAGCCTAATCATGCTCAAAACTTAATGTTTCACACTTTTATCAGCGTAGTTTCCCCCCATATTTTTTTAATGAGAGTTTGGGGGGCAACGCCCCTAAGATGGGGTCAAGGTGAAGCACTCAATAAACTTTTATTATTTTACAAAAGCATCAGAAGTTATTTTTCTATTGGTCGAATGTGAAACAAAATCCCTAAAAATAGGAGCTGGGACTGAAAGTGACATGTAGATAAATTCTCATAACCTGTCCCCTAGCCATGCAAAACTAAAAAACCCTCTCTGCCTCAATCAAAACTCCAAGCTCAAAAAATTCCTTCCCTATACAAACAATTCTTCTCCGAGGCAAACATGAACTCCACCCTTAAGTCATGCAAAGTCTCTCTATTATTTCATTTTAGATTTAACATTTACAAAAAATAGTTTATAAGGGATTATTTTTAATAAATATTAATTACATTTATTAAATCAAAATAGACAAAAAAATAAAATCACATTTATTTGACCAACTTGGTAAAAATAAGAATTATATCTAGGAAAGTGACTTATTATATTCACTTTAATAAATATCCTTATTATTTTTATCAATCCATCTCAAGTACATAATTTTCTTTTCAATAAAGTAATACTATACGTTACTTTATTAAAAAGAAAAGAATATATAATAAAATGAGATAAAAAAACCTTCACCCTTTTGGTGGCCATTTTTTAGGGTATAAAACCCTAATTTTGAAACTCATTGTTTAATCTTTCTTTTTTACTTTTCAACTCTATCTGGTTTTTGTCATCATGGAGTTAGGGATTTTAAGGTTCTGATCACATATCTTCGTACAAACTTTGCTCATATTTAGGTATGCATCATATTTTCCTCCTCATGTAAGGAAGAAATGAAATCTTCTAATTCTTTATCTTATGTATTCAAAGCTTCCTTTTAGTTACAAACCATGACTTTATGACCTGAACCATATGATGGAATAAAGGTTTTTATTTATTTTGAAAGTTGTGACTTATCCTATCTCAACTTTGCTCATATTCAGGAAAAACTAAAATATTCTTTCTTTTGAACTCTTCAGTTTGAGAAAATTTTGTGTCCATGGCCTGAATATAAAGGAAAAATTGAAATCTCTACTTTCTAGGTTCATACTGAAACATGAATTTTTTTTTTAAATGAGGGTTTCTATCTTTATACAAGTCATTCTTGATACTCAACACCCCTACTAAACTCTGTGGGTTACATTCATGTCCTTCAATCCACTCTCCGTGAAAGAAAATTTGAGGGTTTCATCTGCTATTGTCCTTTGTAGACTGTAACACTATTAATTACAAACCCTCTGCTATCTCTGTCTATGCATATAGATAATAATCTCAAAATGAGCTTTAATGTGCATACCGTGGGTCTCAAATTTTTTTCTTCTTACATGATTTTGGGCACCATGAAAATTTACTGTTTGTTCATCTTTATGCTTCTAAATGAGGGTTTTCAATACATGAAATAAATATTCGTGACTCCATGAAATCTTGTGCATAAAATCTACCATTACGAAACTCTTGATGACATTTGATTTGGCATATATTAATGCATTTGATAACCTTCACATTTTGCAACAGTCCTTCATTTGTTATGTGATGTTCATGTATTATTGTTGCTTTTTCAATTATATTTGTTGTCTTTAAATTTTTTCTCATAATATCTTAAACAGTGGCTTCTTCTTATCATAACATTCTCTATCTATTGGATCTTAAGGAAAACCCCTTTTTGCTTGCATATCACTGTACATTTTAAATGCTCCACCTGGGTTTCTTGGCTATGTTATTACAATGACTTGACATGTAGTTTAGTCACCTTTTCACACTTGCAACCTGTACATTTTCTTTCATCTTAAACATGAGAATTTGGAAGACTAAATAAAACACTTGATATGTTGGAAACCATCTTCAAAATATTAGCCACTGGTATTGGTTTTTATCAACTAGATCTCTACACTTTGTTGTTGCTCTAGTATTGTTTCCTCTTATAACCAACATAACAATGGTTACATTCTATTCTTCAAGGCTGCTCTCAAGCGTTCAATATCACTATCTCTATTATGCTACTGTCTTATTTCACTATTTTAGATATTGCTTGATCATGGATCATTTCTTTGGCAATACTGAATTTTATTGTATAGCAGTGCTAACAATAATATCTTTGTGACATGGAATCCATCTCTTTATACCACTTGACATGAACACCAAATTATCATGACAAAATTCAATGCAAGGATCAATGAATACATGAAGAGACCCTTAAGGACATATCATGTTATCATAAGACATGTTACATACCATCATTATAGTAAATCAATGTTAAGATGCTACCGATTATTTTTGTTTCCTATGCAATGTTTAATATGTTGCCACTCTTTTAACTCCACAACCTTTGATCACCAATTTTGATGCTCATGTTGTAACATTTATGATCTCCTCATGAATTTTGGCTGTCATAGCACCTTGATGTCAAATACAACTATATTTTTGGACTACCATTGGCCTTGTCATTGAAGTGACTTCCCTCTTGTCTTTTCATTATGACTGCCCCTTCTTGTATGACTATGAAATTGATTCTTCTGTTATTGATTTGGATTTCATCATTTATTTTTAATATAATTTTCTTACCAACATGTTTATTTTCATTTATATTGTCATTCTTACAAGCTAAGGACATTTTGCGGCATTGTGAATGTATTTTCATAATATGATTGTTCCTCTCTGATCATTAACAATGATATATTTGGATCATTACCATGAATCTTGTGTCCTTGAAACTTTGAAAGTCATTTTGTAAATGGTCATAACCCCTTAGCTGTTGTAATTATATCCATTATGCTTGATACATTACTGCGACTACCTTCAAATATGTAATATAAAAACTATCTTGCTAAGCATGAAAACTCTATTATTATTGAAATGTAACAAAATCATTCATGTTCACATATAAATGGAAAACTGTTCCTTCTTTATTGCTGCACTTTGCAACTGCTAAAGGTCTTCTATAATAGTATGTTGGCATCATGCTTTGCATCACTGAATTCCCTTTTTTCTCCATCTTGATTGATCTATTGTTTCTCATGTCTCATCTTGTAATGAAGCATTAATACTCTATCAATTGACTTGTACCTTCAATGTCCACCTTGAGCATTATATCCTCTTTGATTTCTACTGGGCCTTTCTTTCTCCTAGCAACTACTCCTATTGTTGTTAGATGATTTCTATGTACTGTCATGAAATACGCTTTTGATATTCAATCTTTATTTCTTTGCACCTTTCATGTTCTGGTCGCTACATTATTACCACTGTTTTATGATCTTGTAGCATGATTTTGTAACTCTACCTGCACATTTAAACAACTTGTTAGATTAAAAAAATGACATTTTTTAATTTTATCTTTGATTTCCTTCTTGGTCTATAGCTTCTCAGATGTAAAATGAGAGTAATATATATATATATTTATGATGTATGAGTAAAGATATGTGACCTTGAGCTCTAACAAACCCCCTTTTATCTCTCCTTGCATATTTATCGAATGCCTGAAGCAACTGAAGCTTAGAACAAAATTGAGGCTGCACACCATGGGATTCATTATAAATGAGCAATGACGGTTCCCATCCATTTTATTTTATTTCATCCTTCTATACATGTTTTAATTTTGTAATGTATCTATTTAGCTACCTCCCATGGCTTGTGTCAGATATGTACCTTGCTATTATGAATAAAGAAACTTTTGATGCAAACATCTGTGTAGTTTTCCATTTGTAAATATATTTGCATATCATGATGTACCAGAGACAAAAGTTTTAAAATATCCCTTTCACCTTAATTGCACAAGTTTTTCAAGCTCTACATATTTGAGTTGGAAGCGAAAAATAGGTAACAAGTTAAATTTTCATGTAACTGTTAGATATTTGTATTTCAAACCCTAACAATACAACTAATATCAACTCCAAAAAGACTCCAACACCACTCAAACTACACAAAAATTTAAGCAAATCCCCTCTGATCACCTCCTTAGTTACACAGAAAAAAAATCTCCCCCCTCTCCATAAGAATATTAAGATATCTCCAAAATTAGGACTTAAAGCTCAAAAATCCCCCATGCAATTTCCAAATATAATCTAACTTTTTTCTAAACCTTTTTAGCATTTCAAATGAATGATAAATTTTTCTTTATGTACCTTCATTTATACTTGATGACATTGAATGACAAAATGAATCGTTCTTTTATGGAACATATTGCACAATAGAACAAAATCTTTTCTCATTAACTCCAATAAATGCAATATTTTAAGTGAAACAAAAATGTACTTAACTTTTCACCTTAAAATGAACACAAGTTGATCTAGCTTTGCCAATTTGAGTTGTGAGTGAAAATTGGTAATGATGTCTTCTCTCGTACAAGATTGTTGCTCCAATGCACTGTTAGACACTAACCTCATTTCTTTGATTTAACATTAGACCTCATAGTCATTAATGCCTTTTCCTATTGTATATCTCTGCTGCTGAAAAAGTGTCGTAATCTACATTGTATGTCATGTAGTTTATGTTCTTTTCTGTACTAATAATTTTTAAAATACCTTGTCTTTTTTCAGATTTGTAACACTCCATTCATCACTTGGGCATATGAAAACATTGTCTATGTATCTACATGAAAAAATGTATATCTTCCAACAAGCACCATACAATGATCTTAAGGTCTATTGAAGTATGTCCATTGTTTTAAGTATATAAGATCATAATGCATAATTTATGTACCCTCCTTGTGACATGATCATTACCCTTATTTTTCCTCTAACATGTGCATCATCACAACTAAAATTTTACCACTTTCATGCCTTTAAAAACAAAATTTTCTTTTAGTATCATTGAAGCACTATGAATATGTACATCTTTTATTGACTTGAATAATGCTCTTTTAGTTCTTTGTTGTTTATTGATTACTTCTATAAATATATGTTGTTCTTGTAGCTTTAAATTGTCATCCTATATCTATATGTTGTTCATGTAGCTTTAAATTATTATCATGTAGACATATGTTGTTCATCTAGCTATATATTGTTCTTGTAGCTTTATGTTGTTCCTATAGCTAAATCATGTAGCTATATATTGTTCCTGTAGCTTTATATGTTGTTCATATAGCTTTAAATTGTCATCTTATGGCTATATGTTGTTCTTGTAGCTATATTTTGTTCCTATAGATTTAAATTATGTAGCTTTTGTTAGTAATAACTCAGAGAGGGGAGGGGGGGGGGGGGGGGGGGGTGAATCAGTGGCCTCAAAATATTCCAATTAATCAACCCAAAAACTTAGTACCACAATATTAAGCCTCTAGTTATCTTCAGTCCTATAAGATGAATGCCTTCAAATGTACTTATTAAATAACTACTGCTCGGAGTGCTTTGTTAAACCTTATTCTTTATGTTTATCAAATAGCAGTCTTTCAATCTACCAAAAAATAGTAAATTACTTAGAGTATAACGATCAATCTGTTGGTGCTCAAATCAACAGATTGGATTTCCTATAGATTTTGCCTATCCAATGATGAGAAACCCAAGTGATTTGGCCAAATAACAAGTCACAACCAAGGCAAGGTTGGAACTTCTTCAATTTTGGCTCTGTAAAACCAAGGCTGGTAAGCCTATACCTTGACTTATCCTTCCAGTTACAAGGCTTTTTATACCAGATAAGTAACACTTCAACCTTCTCTCTCAAGTATGTCAAGGCACTTGAAAGAAATCTAAGTGAAAGCAATATATCATGAATTGTAAATTGAAATACTTTAAGTAATTGAAAGAATGTTTGGTAAATGTGTATGTAATTTGAAATGAACAAATAGATAAGATATCACAAAACTATAAACAATGAACTAAATAACTATAATCCAAATAAGCAATAAAGACCAATGCCTTAATCAACCATGGGCAATAGAGTCACTATCATTCCAATCTTATGTTCAACCTCAGAGATAGTTTTACAAGAAAACTTATCACTTCAAAGGTGTTATGGAATGTACATGCAACCTAAAACAAATTCAAAGATATTTCAAAAGGGTAATACTTCTTAGATGAAATCCCAATTGACTGAGGCCTCAATCAACAAAATTTAACCATGCAAAATGAGAAAACCAATTAAAAATATAGACTATGAATCAAATCAAGAAGCATGCATATCAAACTATCACTTTGAAGAAGTTCTATTGGTTTATCTGAGGGATTAATTGTAAAATGATTAATAAAACAATTGCATATATGAAGAAAAAAGACTTATCTTTATTATTAAAAAAATAATAATAATACATCCAAGTCCATGTTATAGTTGTTGATCCAAAGCTATCCAAATATGTGCAATTGTATTATATTGTATTCTCTTCTCTTTACATTTTACATTATGTATATATATGTGTTTGAGTGGCTTTCACACCTCTTTAGGGTGAAAAGACACAACCCTTATTACAAATTATTTTGAAAAAAACAATAAACTAACTAAAAAATAACTACCTAACTTTTGGATTTGGATTTGGTCAAAAATAAAAAACACTAGGAAAAGCTAATATTTTGGCTGCAGATAGGAAATTTGATTTCCCAAACTGGGTCGTTTTCAGATTTTTAAAATTTGACCATCTTTATCCTCTGTTGATATCATCTTTGTAGCAGGTTTGAAGGCTTCGATTAGTTATTTCTATTTATTTGTGTCATAAAGATTCCTTCCTTTGATTTGTTTTAGTATGGAGAAACATGCTTCTTGATAATGGATTGGGACTTCTAAATTATCAAAATTTAGGGTACCACCACAATCTAGATTAGCTATGTGTAATGCAAAACACTAAAGTAATGACTCATAAATATATTGACACAGATTTTTAACATGGAAACCATGTTAAGGAAAAAACCACTTGGGACCGGTAACCCAAAATTTTCACTCTTCTGAAGTGATCTCAGTGAAGAGCCAACCCTGTTAAAGGTTACACACACATTTTTAGGTGTGACCTTGTTAGAGGATTTAAAAGATTAGTTTGTCACTTGATATCGGACATTTCTATGCTACCTTCCTTCTCCAAAATCTTCTGGTTTGTCAAATGGTATCTGACATCTCATGCTATCTTCTTTATCAAACTTTTTGATACTCTTTGGGATGTATCTCAATATAGAAAGGATATTTAAATCTTGCTTGGTTAAGAGACTTTCAATATCAATGGTTAAATTGAAATACTATGATCTGTTCACATATACAACTTATACTTGTAGATTTTTAGATCTATTGTAAGCTCATTTTACATTTCTGATCAATGTATATTTTCAATACCTTTGCTCCACTTTTGTTCTTCTCGGTGATGCTATACTTTGTTGCTCGGTGTCTGCAGAAATCTTTAGCTCTTTCCTCAGCTTGATTGATTAGGATTGTATGAAGTTTTTCTTCATCATTTTCTTTCCAACATCCTCTTTTTCATTCACTCCCCTTAATTCATAATGAATTAAGTTGTCTCTTTATAGACATGATATCACCATTTCTAGGTTCTTGATTTTCTTGATCTTGGCGTGATCCACAATCTTAGCCAATCTAATTTAAAGCATAACTTCCTATTTTATCTCATAGAAAATAACTTTAAATCCTTTACTTATCTCTAGATTTATCTTGTCGATGAAAACAATGATAACTACCAGTAAAGTCTATACTTATCTCTTCCAGCTAAATATTTTGTCATTTCTAAACTCTAGTTAACTTTAGTGTTTTAACTCTTTGATAGCTTTAGTCAACACTCCATTTCTCCTTGGGCTTCTCCGACAGGGTTGTCTGTCTATCGGGGTTGTCTGCGAAGTTCTGCTCATTAGTTTACACTTTAATTCTGGCTGTCGGTTATACTTGTGAATCTGCTCATCGATAATTCTTGTTGGGTTTCTTTCTTGGGCATCACATTAACTTAAATTTTGGTTATCTATGTCTGTCAGGTTCCACTAGCCATTGATGTTTGTAGTCACTTAGTGAATACTTGTCTTTTATGTATTACTGAAAGCATAATATTTTTCTCTCTGATTCTCTGAAGTCTTTTGACACTTTAATTATAACCAATTAGATTATATCAAGTTGACATCAATGAGAATACAATCCATTAACTTATTTAATGTCTTGCATCATCTTTCTGCATTTCGGTGATCAACTTAACATTTTCAAACATCCAGTCAGTTACATGTCATCAATTTCTCCTTTTGGCATTGATGGAAATACACTACATTATCATACTATACTATTACTAATACAATATGAAATATAACAGTTTCATCAATCTTTCCTATGGTAACTATTAAAAATGTTTGGTTCTTGGTAAGCTCAAAATAGCTTTGATTTGTTTCTTGCAGAGTGAGTTTCTTCAATCTTCAATCCCTTCATTGGATAGATGTAGCATCTTCTATCTCTATTCTGATATGTTCTCTTTCTTGACTATTCCTCTTCTTGACAATTTCATTTTCCTTTGACAACAATCTCTCCCTTTATATGAACTCTCTCCCTTTGTTACTTCTCTCCCTTAGATGGATATTTCATATGTAATCAATCTCTCTTCCTTTGAATATTGATTATCTCTTCCTTTTGATTCTTAGGAACTTCTCTTCATGGATACTGATATAATCTTTTCCTAATAATGAGATCATCTCTCCCTTGTGATTCCTGATATCTCTCCCTTATGATAATGAGATAATCTCTCCCTTTGACAACAATGCAAAATAAGTTTTTTCTATATCATCTTTCATCCCTTTATATAATATATTCCTTGATTTTCCCTATCCATCAACAATATAATGTTTCTTGTGTTTGGTGCAAATTTGTACCTTATTGTGTACAAATGTATCTATTGCTATTCAACTTGGTGTTTGAATCAAAATGAATGATCTTCTGATTATGTGTAGGCTGATGCAGCCTCCTAGTTAGCTTATTGACCGATAGACAAGGGTTGGACTCCTAGTCTCCGTCTCAGGTACTCAAATGTATCTTTCGGTAATGGCTTGGTGAATATATCAGCTAATTGTTCCCTTGATTGAACATATTCTTGTATCACCTCCTTTACTTGGACTTGTTCTCTTAGATAGTGATACTTGATAGCAATATTCTTAGTCTTAGCATGCATGACTGGCTTCTTAGAAATTTTAATTGTACTGTTATTATCACAATAGATAATTATTGGTTCAAGAATCTTCATATTCATTCCTTCCAGCAACTGTTTGATCCATGCTATATTGGAGCAATTTGCAGCAGCAACCACATACTCTACTTCTGTAGTAGACTGAGAGATGCATCCTTTCTTCTTGCTGATCCATGTGACAAGTCTGTCACCCATGAAGAATGCTCCTCCAATTGTACTCTTTTGGTCATCAATGTTTCCAGCCCAATCAACATCTGTATAGACTTGTAGCTCAAATTTTCCTTCTCTTTTATATAATAAGCCATAGTCCTTAGTGTTCTTTAGATATCTCAAAATTCTCTTGACAATAGTCAATTATTTGGGATTAGCAGAGAATCTTACAACTATTCCAGCTCCATGTGCTATATCTGATCTGGTAAAACAACATACATTAGTTTTCTAATCATTGATCTATACAAGGTCTGATTTACCTCATTTTATTTGTCTTCTTTTGTTAGCTTACATCTGGTAGCTATAGGTATTCCAAATGGTATGGAATCTTCCATCTTGAATATCTTCAGCACTTCCTTGATGTATTTGGACTGAGTGATATATATGCCTACATCTTGTTGAAGAATCTGTAGACCAAGAAAGAATTTTATCTCCCCAAACATAGACATTTCAAACTCTTTTGTCATTTCATTAGCAAAGGATTTTCATAACATTTCATTTCCCCCAAAAATGATATCATCAACAAAAATTTCAGCAATCAGAATATTACCATCGGTATCTTCTTTTAAGTACAGATTGCTATTTTCACTTTTTCTTACAAATTTAATGCTAATGAGATAGGAGTGAATTCTTTCATACCAGGATCTAGGTGCTTGTTTCAATCCATACAAGGCTTTATGTAGTCTACATACCATGTTTCTCTTGTCTGGATCAACAAACCCTTATGGTTGTTCAATGTATACCTCTTCTTCCAGTATTCCATTTAGGAATGCAGATTTGACGTCCATCTGGTATACCTTGAATCTTTTGAATGCAGCATAAGCATGTAAGATTCTAACTCCTTCTAGTCTAGCAACAGGTGCAAAGGTTTCTCCATAATCAATACCTTCTTCTTGTGCATACCCCTTGCATACTAACCTTGCTTTTCTTCTTGTGACCTCTCCATTCTCATTCAACTTGTTTCTGAATATCCATTTGGTACCGATGGCATTCTTCTCATCTGGTCTCAGGACTAGTGTCCATGTACTATTCTTCTCAATCTGTTCTATTTCTTCATTCATAACACTGACCCATTCTTCATTCTCAAGTGCAGTATTAACAAATATAGGCTCAAAATCACAAAGTAAACATCTAGTATTTAGTGACTTACTTCTTGTTCTCATTCTAGCCTTCTTATTGTATGCACCCTAAAATGGTCGCCTAGACTTTGGGCCCCATTTATTATTTTATCAATTTATCAATTTTTTGAATCAATGTTTTGCAACATTTTCAATTCAAATCAATTTCCTGGATCAAATTGTAATTAATTCAATTATTCAATTATTTCAATATTTCCTAAGGTTTGATCATTTTTATCTAATTAAAAGATTTAATTTTCCTTTTAATTAAATAAAATTTATCTTATTTAATTAAAAGA
>MU224853.1:2260420-2274190 GCA_018584345.1 Thuja plicata | reverse complement strand
ATCTTTAGTTAGATATGCTTTTGATCTGTTAGGATGCTTTAAAGAATTTACATAAAGCTTGCATGACCATCAAATTATGATTTAAAACAAAATAAAACTCTATAAATAGAATTACATTGCTTTATCCGTCATGTAAAACTCAGATCCACAATTTGCGGGTTCTTGATTTGTCTGTCAATTCTGATGGTTGGCTTTCTTGGTCGTCAGTGTTCCTTTCTTGAACTTGTTGTTGGGTATGCCTTTTCTGTTCATGTTGGGCTAGTTCTAAAAACTATGTCACTAGTAATGCTTGTGGTCATCGGTGATGCTTGTGGTTGCCGGTGATGCTTGTCACTTTTATACTTAGCATTTTTCTCAAAATCTTTGTTCTGTCGGGTATGCTTGTATTTGACTGGTACTGCTTGTGGTTCACCGGTAATGCTTATTGTCTACTGGTAATGCTTTCTATCTATGTTTTTTAGCGAGTATACTAATGGTAAAATAATGTCATCAGCTAGAACTGAAACAACATGTCACAACAATCTGGAAGAAACATCAGGTGAGATCTGAACTTGGGCACATAGGCCTCCAAGCAATCTTCTATTTCTAAGCCGCGACCACTAGCTCTGTTCACAAATTCCCAAATCTAGATTCCAAAATTGAATATCTACTCCTACCTCCTATTCTACCTCTAACATCCTACCCAACCCTCTTTATTTATACCCAACTAAGCCACAAGTCAGCCTAGTAAATTACAATTAAAACAAACCCTTACATTAATTACATATTCAAGCCACAAGTCAGCCTGGAACATATAATAAATGCACATAGGATAAAGATACAAGACCCAAATAGGTCCATGCACATCCCCACAATCGATCCATGTTATGGTCACATGCTACATCCATCAAGTCATCCTCCCAGATCTGCCAGAACACTAGTCAGAAAACCACCTTCCGAGTGCCAAAAAGAAAAATGTCAAGCACTAGAAGTTGTCAAGCCCCTCGGCCAACACATGCCAAGAAACACCGAAGATGAGCACTAGAAGTACCGAGACCTTCAACGACCGAGCTCCTTAATCAACACTACACCTAATAGAGACCAAGCATCCACCCTTCTTTGATTGAGCACCCCAACACTAAAACACTAAGTCCAAACAACACCAACATGAAGGATTGCCAACTACCCCAAGATGCTCCTGCATCACACACCCCAGGTGGGAAAAGATTTTCTTAAAAGCTGGAAGAACATCTTATGGGATTCAACACATATATCTTGAATTGGCTCTTCACATGCATGTCCTCCAAGTCTTCAACACTCTTACCCTAGATCCACTTCTACTCTCTCTTCCTTCTCAAGTCTTTCCTTCACACTTCACAGGTCTGTTCCACATACTAATCTCTAACCCTTTCAGAATCCTTCAACTCAACTCGGCTCCCAAAGCTTAGGTTAATCCTACCAAGTGCTTCATTCTCCAAAGGCATCAGTGAAAACTTCCTACCATCCTTCTCATCAAAAAACACATTCTTGACACAATCATGCACAGTTGTGCAATCATACTGCCAAGGTCTACCAAGTAATATGTGACAACTACGCATGTCCACAATATCACACAACACTTGATCCTTATACTAGCCAATCTAAAATTCAACAAGACATTTCTCCCTCACTTCCAAAGCATGTACATCTTGAAACCAATTAATCATATAAGGACAAGGATGTCTCACTCTCTTCAAACCAATTTTATGAACCATCTCCTCAGCTACAAGGTTATTAGTACTACCACCATCCACAATTACATTACAAAGTTTACCAGCAGCCTTACAATGAGTCCTAAACAAATTACTCCTTTGACCAGGTTCCAATACTCTCTTACCAAACAGTACTGGCCGAGCCAGTAACCTATCTCCTCCTTGTTCAAGTTCATTCACTAAATCTTCATTCTCATTCGCCAGAACAATTCTTCTGTTACCATTATTATGGGAACATTCAAAAGCTCTATGTCCTTCTTCACCACAATGAAAACAAGTACCCTTAAAGGAAACCTTGCCTGTCCTCTTCCTCAACTCAACAGGTTTTGGTTCATCTTCAATAGTCGACTTATCCTTGACCGAGTGATCTTGTTTCTCCTTCCCTCTAGATCCACCTTGATGTTTTATTTTCAACTTATCTTCTACCCTTAGAGCATACTGATAAGCATCCTCAACTAAATCAATTTTCAAAAATACCAATCTCATCCTAAATATTGAATCTTAAACCATTAACCTACCGATCTACCTTCTCCTTAGAAAGTTTTCTATGCCCAGACTGAATAGTCAACTTATAGAACTCCTCGATATAATCCTTCACAAAAAATCCTTCTGTTTCAGATTATACAACCTCTTAAACAACTCAAGTTCATAGTTAATAGGTATTAACTTATCCTTTAACTTAGTCACCATCAATATCCATCTAGTGAGCTCTAGTTCACCTTCTTCTTCTCTATCTCTCTGCACTTCTTTCCACCAAAGAGACTTCGCTTAGAATGTGCAAATATTACTCTGAGTGGATCATCAATATCCTCTAACTCAAAGTAGTCTTCCAATTAACCAATCCAATCAATTAGATCTACAGGATTCAAAGTACCCGAGAAATTAGAAATATCCATCTTATGCTTCAACTTCAACCAAGTGCCAGATCTGTCCAACCAACTAGTTATGTCATCCATAGATCTTTTCACATGGTTAGTTATATCCTCTCCACTAGATCCAACAACTTCAAACTCTTCAACAACCTCCTCATAACCATCCTCAGTGCCCAGATTCCAAGGTACACCAACCATAGCCCTTATGATCTCAATGATCATATCATTCTTCATCAAGTCCATCTCAGATATAGAATATGATTTAATATTCTTTTTATCCCTAGACTCCACAACATCACAGAGTTCTTCAATTTCCCTAGGGTATAATATTCGTGGAGGCATCTTCCAAGATCTTTGAAAACCCTCTGCAATAAATCACCAACTTTCCCGCCCAAGGTCTTGGTGCAAACTGCCTCACCTTTGGTGATCTGCCCACACACTCAGGAACTTCAAGCTTTGATACCACCTGACGTAGTGCAAGATAGGAGAATCCCCAAAGGAAATGGCTAAGCCCCTAGCTAAACAACCACATAATCGAATCACAATATGAAACGAAGATCATAAAACAAATCTGAATCTTATTCATAAAACAACTGATTACATGCAATGTGTTAGGCTGTAAGGCCTTCCCGATTATGACCAATTACAAAGAAAATAAAATTTTTGCAAGATCCCTCAAGATACAACTCAACCCTAACCATAGCTAGCCAGATCTATAAGAACAAGTCACAACAATCTGGTAGAAACATCCGGCAAGATTTGAACTTGGGCACATAGGCCTCCAAGCAATTTTTTGTTTCTAAGCCTCAGCCACTAGCTCTGCTCATAAATTCCCAACTCCAGATTCCAAAATTGAATCTCTGCTCCTACCTCCTGTTCTACCTCTAACATTCTAACCAACCCACTTTATTTATACCCAACTAAGCCACAAGTCAGCCTAGTAAATTACAATAAAAACAAACCCTTACATTAATTACATATCCAAGCCACAAGTCAACCTGCAACAAATAATAAATGCACATAGGATAAAGATCCAAGACCTAAATAGGTCCACACACATGAACATGATTGATCCACATCATGATCACATGCTACATCCATCAAGTTGGCCTCCCAGATCTGCCAGAACACTAGTCAACAAACCAAACTGCCGAGTTCCAAACAACAAACTGTCAAGCACCAGAAGTTGCTAAGCCCCTCGACCAACACATGTTGAGAAACAATGAAGGCAAGCACCAGAAGTGCTAAGCCCTTTAGCGACCAAGCTCCTTAGCCAAGACTACACCTAACAATGACCAAGCATCCACCCTTCTTCGATCGAGCACTCCAACACTAAAACACTAAGGCCAAATCACACCAACATGCAGGATTGCCAACTACCCCAGGATTCTCCTACATCAGTTCTTTCCACTAGCACCACTAGAAATACCATACCAAATGGTTCCTCATGAAATATAACTAGGAACCTCACCATTATTTGGGTACTATTTTATTGTTGCAACCTAGGTGTAACCCCAATATTTAATTAGCTTGAGGGGATGTATCCTTTAAACATTACTTTTTTATGTTTGATGTATGATTTTTGTCTCTTTTAACAAGTTATTAATTATAGAGCTAAGGGTTCCACAATATATTAAATTTTATAAGGGTATGTAGGGAAAATCTATGTTAGTTATCAATTGATGTTTTAGACCTTATCCTATGAGATTTTGGTTAGAAAAATCTTTTGAGAATGTTGACGAGAAGTTTCATACGTATATTAACTCTTGACCAAAAGTTTACTTTCTGTTGTGTAAGAGAATTTTCATTTGTGGATGCATTTTATGTTAGCCCTAAAGGTCCAAGAATACCGAGGGGGGGGTGTGAATCAACATTCAAAGGTATATGATAATTTCCACCTCTTCAAATCAAAACCAACATTCACAAGTTTACCTATTGATAAGAAAATGAAACTTGATCAAATAAACACAACCACCACAATGCATGCAACACATAATACAAATATTTTCACGTGGAAACCCAAATGGGTGAAAATCACGGTGGGAATGAAGACCCACAAATAATGTAATCTTCTTAAGTACGCCCTATTAGGAGCTTAACCTTGTTAAGAGTTTGCAAAGACACTGTTAGGTGTCATCCATTTATGGGATTTACCTCTAGCCCTGTTAGGAGTAACTATGTTAGGAGATTTCAAACTCAGGTTAATGAGCCAAACTGTTAAGAGATTTACAAATAAGACCAATTAGGGTCTACCATGTTAATATATTTACAATAGAAAAATTGTTAGGTTCACTTGATTAAGAAATAGCATCTCCTTTGCTTGATTAGATCCTCTTTAACACATACATTCTTTCCTTAGATAACTCTGGTACACCCTGGCTTGATCACACCTTCAAATTCATGATCTACATACAAAGATATTTGATTTCATGATATAAATATTAATTCTCAAGCCCTTAGCCTTCCACTTCCCTAAACCTTACCTAACACAGTTGAAATCACTTTTTCAATCTTCAAGCTCAGAGGGATCGTACCAAAATACACATCCCAATATAACAAACAACTTTACCAAATAGGTCGGTCACATGATAGACCCTTACAATTTTATCAAGAAAAATCAAACACATTTTGACAAACTGAGCCTTCATCTTGGTAAAAATTCTACCTTGATCAATTAAAATCCAACATAACACCATAAATGAATTGAGACACCTCAGCATGATAATTGGAACACATATGATTCATCACAACCCGATCACCGATCGACAATAGAATTTCTACCATCGATAGCTAAAGAACACTGTCACCTTTCATTGAAACAACTTCTATAACCACAAAATATGCTCACTGATCATCCAAAATAGTTGTAGTCATAACCAATAAATCAACACGGTATCAACAAGATCATTTTATGATCACGCCACATAACTCATCATAGATTTGATAAATCAATTAAATCACTCATTGCCAGTCATAGACTGTTCTACCAGTTGCCCTGCCATACTTCAATCAATCATAACTTACACAAATCATACATTCAATAATTACAATCATACAATTATCATCTAAAGACATTGCCAAGTCTCCCTTAATGATTGTGACCACTGAAAGCACATACAACACATTGTGCATTCTTCTCACATACTTGGAAAGACACTAAGAACACTAGGTCAATACTTAATAGCAATGACAACACAATAAAATATCATCTCAATTACCATTACAAAAACAATTATGACAATCAAAACATCTTCTTAATCACATACACTACTTGTGTTCTTGCACCAAATATTCATCTCTAAAATAGTGTCTCCCCTTTCTCTCTTTCTCTCTGATGTCACTTTCTTACTCAACTGTCTCATATTTTTTCTTGTCACTTCTCAGTACTTCTCTCCCCCTTTGACAACAATGAAAAAGATGTCATATCATTGATCACTTCAGAATCAAGTAAGCAGTACTTCTACAGCCGACTGCTCCCCCTGAGGAGTAGTCTCTTATTACATCAATCCAACAAAGATTTTCCATACAAAAACATTGGACTAATGCAACAACATCACTTTAACTCTTCTTAGGTAGGGGAATGACCCCCAACTTGCCTCTTATATAGTCAAACACATTCTTTGGTAGTGTCTTTGTAAAAAAATTTGCAACCTTCTCCTTAGTTGGCACATACTCCAATTGCACCTCTTTCTCTTGAACCTTCTCTCTAAGAAAATGGTACTTAATTGAAATATGCATGGTCTTAGAGTGCATCACAAGGTTCTTGGATATGTTTATAGCACTAGTATTATCACAACATATTTTTCCTCTGCAGTAGATTGGTAAAAATAGTTCTGCTTTTTGCTTGTCCACGACACAAGTCTCTCTCCAAGAAAGAAAGCTCCTCCACTTGTGCTCTTCCTATCATCCACATCACCTGCCCAATCTACATTAGTGAACACACTCAAAGTAAAAACTCCCTTGTGATCATACCAAAGACCATAGTCTTCAATCCCTTTTAAGTATCTAAAGATTCTCTTCATAGCCACAATATGGGATTCCTTTGGATTAGCTTGAAATCTTGCAACTATCCCAACTGCATGTGCTATATCAGGCCTACCATGAACAACATACTGCAAATTAATGATCATGGATATGCATAGAGTTGCATTCACCTCTTTAGAATCATCTTCCTTGGATAGCTTACAACCGGTCACCATTGGAGTTCCAACTAGTTTAGAATAATCTAATCCAAAAGTCTTCAACACTTCCCTCACATAATTTGTTTGGATGATGTAAATTCCATCACTGAGCTGAAGTATCTGCAATCCAACAAAGAATTTGATCACTCCAAACATTGAAATTTAAAATTTTGTCCTCATTTCATCTATAAATGCAATGCACATCTTATCTTTTCCACCAAAAATGATTTCATCCACAAATACTTCAACAATCAACAATCGGTCATCCTTCTCAATCTTTAAGTAAACATTGTTGTCCTCACTTGTTCTAATGAAACCAATCTTGATTAAATATGAGTGGAGTTTCTCATACCATGCCCTTGGTACCTGATCTGATCCATAAAGCACTGTAACTTACAAACCATGTCCTCATCTTCTTATAGTCCAAAACCATCAAGTTGTTCTATGTAAAAATCCTCTTCTAGAGTTTCATTCAAGAATGTAGGTTTTACGTCCAATTTTGAAAACTGTAAAACCTTTGTAAGTAGAATATGCTAGGAAAATCCTCACTCCTTCAAGTCTAGCCATTGGTGAAAAAGTCTCTCCATAATCAGAGCCTTCTTCTTGTGCATAACCCTTAACCACAAGTCTTTTCTCTTCTTGACTACTTCACCAATTTTATTGAGTTTATTTTAGAAAACCCACTTAGTTCCTATCATATTTTTATCAACGGGTCTAGGAAAAAGTACCCAAGTATTTTTCTTCTTTATTTGATCCAATTCTTCTTGCATGGCCTTAACCCAATCTTCATTCTTCAATGCCTCTCTTACAAATTTAAGTTCATGTACAAAAATTATGCATGTACTTTCTTTGAGCTTCCTTCTAGTCTGGACACCAACATTCTTATCACCAATAATTTGATCAACAAAATGGTTTAACTTTACATTCCTTGGTATAAATAGTTCAGGTCTAGGAGTCTTTTCTACCTATTGAACTGGTTCATCCTCATTTTTTTTATTTTCAACAACTTGCTCCACTAGTTGAACATATACACTCCCCTAGTCATCTCCTAATTTATTCTTGCTGGAACCATCATTCTATTATGATAATTTGTCAATCTTCACATTAGCACTTTCTATAAATTTGTTGGTTCTCTTGTTTAGACACTTGTATGATTTTCTCTTTGTAGAATATCCCATAGATATTCCTTCATCACTCTTAGGATCAAAGTTCCCTGTATAGTCATCTCTCTTTATGTAGCATCTTCTCCCAAAAACTTTGAAGTATTTCACACTAGGTATGTGACCAAACCAATGATCATAAGGAGTTTTATCGGTGCCCTTCTTCACCTATATCCAATTCAATGTATAAAAAATAGTGATAATAGCTTCTCTCCAAAACATCCAAGGAAATCTCTTTGAATCAACATTTTTCTTGCAACATCAATAATAGATATGTTCCTTCTCTCTGTAATCCCATTTTTTTTAGGAGTTCTAGGTGCTGACATTTGCCTTTTAATTCCATGTTCTTCACAAAATTTGGTGAATTCCAAATATGTGAGCTCATCACCTCTATCAAATCTCAAGCACTTCAGAATCTTACCTATTTCCTTTTCAACTCGTGCTTTGGATACCTTAAACATATAGAATGCATCTAATTTGTCTTTTAGAAAATTAACCCACATCATCCTAGAGTAATCATAAAGTACTTATCTCCAAAATATATTCTTGTTCTCATAGGACCACAAAAATCAGTATGGATTAAATCGAAAACACCTCCAGATGAAAATGACTTACTTCAATAAAAACAGAGCTAGTTAGCTTTCCTAACTGACATTCCTTACACATGACATTGTCTGGTTTCACTAGTTGTGAAAAACCTATAACAATATTTATCTTACTCACTTTTGCCAAACTATAAAAGTTTACATGAAAAAATCTCATATGCCACAACCAACTATCATCAACTTTTGCAATTAGACAAATCTTTAATTTAGTATTCAGATGAAATAAGTTACCTTTAGTCTACATACCAGTAGCAATCATATCACTAGATCTTCCAAGTATCCTGAATACGCCTCCTTTTAACTCTATAAGATAAAATTTGTTATTCAATTGTGCTACACTCAAAAAATTATACCCTATGCCTTCTACCTATTAAGCATCATCATAATTTATTTTTATATTTAGTGCAATAGATCATATTCCTTTTACTAATCAACGAGAATTTTTACCAAATATCACTGCTCCACCATCACATTATTCAAACTTAGTGAACTTACTCCTATCACTGGTTATATGATGTGTACATCCCCTATATATTACCCCATCTCCACCATGATCCATTCTAGGAATCAAGGTTTTTTCAGCATCTACAGGGGAATCCTCTTTAACAACAACAAAGACAAATTCTTCTTCATTATCCTCAGATTCCTCATTGGTAACGCCCTCATCAAAAACAACAAAGAAAGTATTATTTCTCTTATCCTCGAATCTCTTAGGATTTTCCTTCTTATCACCTTCAGGATACCTAGAAGAAAAGTTTCCAATCATGAGAAGCATTTAAGAGGTAGCTTTCCATTGTACTTACCAGTTCCTCTAGGTAACCTCCTAGCGAGAAATACTTCCAAATCTTCCTATTTATTTTCCTCATACAAGATATAATCATAATTATTAGACTAACTAGACATAGCAAAATATTCGTGACTAACTTCCTTTCCTTCCCTTGTAGGTGCAAGAGACAAAGTTTCCATAAATGCAACTTCAACCCTTGGAACACTATTATCATAATTGCTAAGTTCAAAAGTAGTCAACTTTCCAATCAATGCATCAAGAGTGACAATGCTAATTCCTAAATATGTTAACTCCAAAAACCCTAATGGAATAAAGAGGTAACAAGGTTATCAATACTTTACTTACCACATCGTCTTCTTCAATAGTTCCACTATCACTTTTGTTAGTAGCAATCTCTTCTTTAATTCTCTGACCATACTTCTCAATGTTTTCACCTTCAACCATCCTCATGTCATCAAATTTTCCTTTAAGGCTATCAAAATTACCTTTCTGCACATGTTTGTGATGACCATACACTAACTTCAATTTGATGACATGTAACTGATGGAATGTTTGATAATGTTAAGTTGAAGATGATGCAAGACATTAAATCAGTTAATGGTTTGTATTGTCATTGATGTTAACTTGATATCATCTATATGGTCATGTACATAATGCCAAAGACTTTAGAGAATCAATGGAACAAAGATTATGCTTTCAGTAATGCATAAAAGTCAAGTATTCATTAAGTGACAGACAACACCGACGGAGTGCACACCATTGATAAAGGAAAAAAAAGTCACAGTGATACCCGATGAGTAGAAGACAGTGTTTCCCAATGAGCTGAAAATAGAGTTGCCCAATGAGTAAAATCCAATGATGCCCGATGGACGGAGATATCAAAGGACTAGAGTTACACCGAAAGAACTGACAGTTGTCATTGATGACTAACTACAGAATTGACCGACGAAACAGAGAGTTCAGAAAATGACAAAATATCTAGCTGGCAGAGCTTAAGGATAGACTTAACTGGTTGTTTTATTTGTTTTATTTGACCATAATTAAGTAATTGATTTAAAGAAGATTTATACAGTTGGAAAGAAGATAACTACGAGATAAATTAGGAGTTAAAGCCATAAATTAGATTGGCTGGATTGTTTTTCATGCCAAGAATCAAGAATCAAGATTTAAGGAATATCATGTCTATATAAGAGACAAACATAATTCATTTCCATAAGAAATCACATACACGGAAGGGGAGTGAATAGAAAGAGGATGTTAAAGAGAAACTGATGAAGGATAACTTCATATAGTCCTGATCAATCAAGCTGAAGTAGAGCTAAAGAATTCTGCAGACACCGATGAACAATAAAGCACAGCATCATAGAGCAGAAAGTGTGGAGCACAAAGAGTTGAATTGATATGTTGATCAGAGAGGTATTGTACATAAATAGATCTAAAAATATGCAATTCAAGTTGCATTAGAAATAGGTTATAGTATTTTAGTTTAACCATTGAAGCATCAAGTCTCTTAACAGAGCAGGACTTATCTGTCTTCTATAATTGAGGTATATCCTAATAGATTGCCAAAAAGGTTGATTCATGAAAGTAGCATTGAAATTGCATAAAGCCTATTGACAACCTAAGAAGGAGGTTGATTCAAGGATGGTAGCAAGATTTTCCTAAAGCCTATTGACAGTCTAAGAAGGAGGCTAATTCAAGGATGGTAGAAAAATAGATGCTAGATACTAAGTGACAACCTCTATGTATAAAATCCTCTAACAAGGTTGCACTTAATAGTGTGTTTGTAACCTATAACAGGGTTGGCTCCTAATAGGGCTCACTTCAGAAGAGTGAAAATTTGGGGTACCGGTCCCAGTGGGTTTTCCCTTAACAGGGTTTCCATGCTAAAATCCATGTGTTATGTGTGTATGGTTTATTACTTTATTGTTTTACATTTCACATATGCATTTCTAGATTGATTAGTATACTCTGCATATTTATTAAGTATCGGTAAATAAGTTTTATTGCTTATCGGTTATCAAGGAGAATAAGGACAGACAAGGTAAACCGATAGATAGTTAATTATTATAAGTATTTCATGGCATGCATCCTATAGGGACTTAATAATCTGAGGTGTATTGATTGGTGGTTAGTGATTAAAGGATAAATTTTTGAGACCACTGATTCACCCCCTTCCTCTTAGTTATTACTAACAATTGGTTTTAGAGCTTGTGTGCTTGGAAGGAAGGTTTCAAGACATAAGTAAAGATCACAAGATGAATAGACGAGATGTGCCCAAGTTGAACAAAGACAACTTTGCTTCATGGCAAAGCAGGATAAGACTCCACTTATCAAGTATTGGTAATGATGTTACTCAATACTTAGATACTAAATATGTGTTGCCTACATGACCATTGACAATAGATCAATTAAGAGAGAAGCATGAGCATAACTGCATGGTTATATATCTTTCTTCCTCACTCTCTGATGCTAAATTTGAAGATGTCAAGGATTGCAAAACTACAAAGAAAATGTGGGACAAACTGAAGCTTGTACATGGAGGTGATACAAATGTTCTGAGAGCCAAGGCAGAAAGCCTTAGAGGAAAGTTTGATGAACTCATAATGAAAGAAGGAGAAAACATCACACAGTACAACACAAGAATAAAAGAAGTAGTCAATGCTATACGAGGTGTTGGAGGTACACTTGAAGAGGAAACAGTGGTAAGTAAAATCTTGAGAACCTTATTGCCTGTATATGCTATTAGAGTTTCTTCTATTCAAGAAATGAGAGTAGTAGCAAAAAATACAGTTACTCTCGATAGCTTAATCGGTAGACTGATTTCATTTGAGATGAATAACTTTGACAATAGTGTCTCACCAAGTTTAGAGTTTGCATTTAAGTCTTCTACGAAAATAAGCAAATCCAATCATAGATACTCATCTAGAAGGGACAGTGAAATTGAAAGTGAAGAAGAAGATCTAGATGAAATAGAAGCACATATGGATAGAAGAATACAGAGAGGCAAAGGTAAATACAAAGTCAAACTACCACTTGTATGCTTTAATTTTAAAGAGATTAGACACTTTGTTGCAAGATGTTCTAACAGAAGAAAAGATGATAGAAGTAATGATAGATCTTTTGAGAAGAAATCTGACAGAGGTGATAACAAAGATTACAGAGGTTACCAACAATTAAAAAAAAAAGGATACCCAAGACTATAAGGATAAAGGAAAGAAGGCTAGCTACCTAACTGCTTGAAAAGATGAAGATACTAACACCGAACCTGATGATGACATAGAGATGGTATTTGTAGCTGTGAAGGATGATTCAGATGAAGATGAAAGGTATGAAGAAACTGCACTCATATCTAAGGTTAGTAAGAATGATATCTAGATTATAGATAGTGGCTACACTCACCATATGACCAGTGAAAAAGAAAATGTTAACACTTTTGAATATTATAATTGTGGTACAATAAGAATGGGAAATGATACATCTTGTCCAGTTGAAGGTAAAGGAACAATAATGTTGAATAACCCGATTAAATGTGAAAATTCTTATTGGGTGAAAGGATTGAATTATAATATGTTGAGTGTTTCTCAGCTGAATAATTCTGGTCATAGAGTAGAATTTGAAAACAAGAAGGCAAAGATCTTCAATGAATCAGAAAAACTGATTGGTACCAGTGAACAGACTAAAGGTAACTTATTATATCTGAATGATACTAACTCCACTTGCTTAATGAATAGAAACGAAGACATATGGTTGTGGCACAAAAGATTGTGTCATGTGAATTTTGACAAAATGATGAAAATAAGCAAAAGAAGAAGTGTAAGAGGCTTACCGACGATGACAAAGCTAGACAACATCATGTGCAAAAATGGTCAAAATGGTAAAATGAAAAAGTCTAGTTTCAAAAGTAAAACCCATACATCTGATGATATTCTAGAATTAGTCCATACTAATTTATGTGCACCTATGAGGACAAAGAGTTATTATGGAGATAGATATTGTATTCTCTTTGTTGATGATTACTCTAGAATGATGACAGTCATGTTTCTAAAATAAAAATCTGAAGCATTCAAGATGTTTAAGTGGTATAAGGCTATGGTAGAAAAACAAAGTGGTAAGGATCTAAAATGCTTAAGATCAGATAGAGGAGGAGAATTTATATAAGATGAATTCAATAATTTATGTAATGGGCATGGTATAAAAAGACAGGTTTCTACACCAAGGACACCACAGCAAAATGGAATTGCTGAGAGAAGGAACAGATCAATAGTTGATTGTGCAAGAACACTGATGATAGAAAAGGACATCACTCAAATCTTCTGGAGGGAAGCTGTCAGCACTGTTGTTTATACACTTAACAGAGTACAATTGAAGAAGGACACAAAGAAGACACCTTATGAGCTATGGTATGGTAAAACACCCAATGTAAGTTACTTCA
>MU224853.1:2235134-2256324 GCA_018584345.1 Thuja plicata | reverse complement strand
TCTATGTATAAAATCCTCTAACAAGGTCACACTTAACAGTGTGTTTGTAACCTTTAACAGGGTTGGCTCCTAACAGGGCTCACTTCAGAAGAGTGAAAATTTGGGGTACCGGTCCCAGTGGTTTTTCGCTTAACAGGGTTTCCACGTTAAAATCCATGTGTTATACAAGAGGAAGACATGCTAAATGACATTATTGTTTTATTACTTTATTGTTTTACATTTCACATATGCATTTCTGGATTGATTGGTATACTCTGCATATTTACTGAGTATCGGTAAATAAGTTTTATTTCTTATCAGTTATCAAGGAGAATAAGGACAAACAAGGTAAACCGACAGACAATTAATTATTATAAGTATTTCATGGCATGCATCTTGTAGGGACTTAATAATCTAAGGTGTATTAATTGGTGGTTAGTGATTAAAGGATAAATTTTTGAGACCACTGATTCACCCCCCCCCCTCTTAGTTATTACTAACGCAATTTCTCCCACACATCATAGGAGGTTTCAAGATCTTGGATATCAACAAAATTTGCATAAGATAATATACTTATTATAATGGCTTCCATAGCTATAGTATTCTCTTGATGTTCCCTTAGCTGATCCACATTGAGAGTCCCAGTAGGTACAACATATCTATTAACAAAACAATTTGAATACTGGTTTCCCATACCTTTTAGATAAGGCTTCATTCTACCACTCCATACCAAGTAGTTCTCCCTTGTGCATTTAGGACCTTCCTTCCTCATCATTCTTTGGTTCTTGACCTCAATTTGTTAAGCTTCACCACACAGAGGACCAAGGCTCTGATACCAATTATTAGTCCTTAAGGTCCAAGAATCTTGAGAGGGGGGGGGGTGGGTTGAATCAGTATTCAAAGGTATCTGAGAATTTCCACCTCTTCAAACCAAAACCAACATTCATAAGTTTACCTATTGATAATCAAATGAAACTTGATCAAATAAACACAACCACCACAATTCATGCAACACATATGTTTTCACGTCGAAACCCAAACGGTTGAAAACTAAGATGGGAATGAAGACCCAAAAAAAATGTATTTTTCTGAGGTATGCCCTTTTAGGAGCTTAACCCTATTAGGATTTTACAAAGACACTATTAGGTGCCACCCAGTTATAGGATTTACCTCTAGCCCTATTAGTAGCTTTACCCTGTTAGGAGTAACTTTGTTAGGATATTTCTAACTCAAGTTATTGAGTCATTCTGTTAAGATATTTACAAATAAGACCTATTAAGGTCTACCGATTTAAGGGATTTACAATAGAAAACTTATTATGGTCACTTGATCTAGAAATATAAACTCCTTTTCTTGATCAGATCCTCTATAACACAAACATTCTTTTCTTAGATAACTTTGGTACACCCTGGCTTGATTGCACCTTCACATTCACGATCTACACACAAAAATATTTGATTTCATGATATAAATATCACTGCTCAAGCCCTAAGCCTTCCACCACCCTAAATCTCATCCTTCATCCTGATAAAATATCTACCTTAATCAATGTAAAGACAACACATCACCAACAATGATTTGGGATGCGTCAGCATGACAGCTGGAACATAAATGGTTCATCGCAACTTGATCACTGATCGACAACAGAAGTTCTACCATTGGTAGCTCAAGAACATTGTCACATTTCACTAAAACAACTTCTGTAACCACCAAAAATGCTCACCAATCATCCAAAATAGTCTTGGTCCTAATTATTGTATCGACTGACTATATTTTTTCTTTTGCAACCCCTTCCTTAAGTTTTGGCGTTGTCTTTTATATATAATAGTTGTATTAGAGTGGATAGCTACGTATATATTTCAATGCTTGACTTATCATTTTCCATTCAATAAAACCACCACCATGTTCCATATTAATTGCATATTTCTATAGAATATACCTAGCTCTATGGATTTGGTTAGAATGATGCTCTCCCCACTTATTTGAGTAATTAAGTTAGTTCCATTGCCATCTTTGTTTTTTTCTCTAAGTTGCAGAATTGTGGGACTTTTTAGGAGATTCTTGTTACGAAACCTACCAGAATTATATTGTAAAATGAATCTCCTATGGGTACACATCTAGGATTTGTGTTTTTAATTGTTTAAATGTTTAGTGATGCTAGTTTGATGTTCTAGATATTTTTAAGACCTCCACCACTGAGCGAACTCTATGTTGGTGTTAATACCTTGATGGTATAACTGTCATGTCAATGTTGGTATAACTATTGTTCACTTATACACAAATGTATATTATCATCTATACAAAACCATTTTTATTCATCTAATAATACAACAAATCATTTTATCTTCTCTCTCAATTTGGTATCAGAGCAAGAAACTTGAAGGCTTTGCTTGTGGATTGTTGTGATGGAGAACCAGGAGGAGATTCTTCTATAGTAGTTTTTGCAAAATCAATCTCAACCAAAAATGTTTGGCACACCCCTCTATCCTTTATGCCTTGATAGATTTCCACCTCCTTATTTTGAAACTCTCAATTTGGTACAGATGGATAAGATATTTGAATTGTTTGAAGAATAAGGATTGAGAGAATTGAATGTTCTTGTGTTTTTAATCCTTGATGGAAGGGGAAATTGTAGAGTTTGAGCACATGATTGGATGAGAATGACTGCCAGAGATTTTTTGGATATATGTAGACCACTACTAATCTGCCAAAGATGCATTGGATATATATATAGAACACTACTAATCTTGCCCTTCCATTCATATTCATATTTACTTGTAGTAGTTCAACAATGGAATAAATATCATTTCATGTATTGTGAGCTTTTGAATTGATGGAATCCATGCTTTATTTTTAATGAAGAATATCAAGGATGAAACACCACTTCATAAAGTGATGGTATCCAGACACCTGCACGTTGTAGATATCTTCCTCAACATTAACCAACATTTGCAATGTACCTATTTTGCTCATGTGATTGTCGATATTAATGCAGCCAGAATATTAGTAAGAACATACTTTCAACCAAGAATAGAGTACATAGTATTTTTAATTTTATGAGTGATTGGTGATAAGAGAAATAAGTTATTTTAATAGTGGAAGTGTTGTTGTTCAATGGAGATTCTATTAGATAAATACTCCGGTTTAAATTTTCATGCATGGAGAATAAAAATACAAATACAATTAATGAATAATAATTTATGGGGAATAGTAAGAGAAAAAGAAAAACCACTTATAGATGAAAATAAATTGTCAGATTGGAGCAGTAGAGATGAAAAAGTCAAGGCTATTATTGGTCTTACTCTTGCAGAATATGAAATTCATCATATAGATTTAGATAAATCTTTTGCAGAAATTTGGGATAATTTGAACAAGCTATTTGGAGCAAAAACAATTAATGCAAAGTTTTCTTTAAAGCTTTAGTTGTTTAGGTTCAAAATGGAAGATGGAATCACAATGTCAAATCATAAAAGAAATTTAAGATCTCTCATTAGGAAACTAGTGGAGGTTAAGGCTCTAGTAGATGATGATGATGTTAAGGCCATCCTGTTAAATAATTTACCTTCAAAATACAATTATGTTATTTTTACACTTAGTCAAATCATGTCACAAACTTTAGAAGATATGATTTCAACACTTCTAGCTGAAGAAAAGAGGATGAAGGAAGGTATAGAAGAAGATCATCACATATATAGCTCATTATACTCATGAAGTAATAAAAAATGGTTCGATAAAAGTAAAAGAGACAATAAGTATTTTTTTTGTAAGAAAAAGGGTCACACATCATGGTTTTGTAGAAATAGAGCTAGTGATGCTCTTAAGGGAAAACTAAAAGAATAATCTGATGAAGGAAATGTTGCTTGTAATAAAGATAGAGAGGTCATTAATGATTCTCATTCTCCTATTAATCACAATTTTGTGCTTTGAACCTTCACATATGGAGGTTGGCGACATTAGAGAATGGAGGAACATACATAATCTCAAGTTAGATTCTCACTTTGACATCGTGTTTTTGCATGAGAAGTGTTTTAAGTATTTTTTTTTTCTTTCTAATGCTGACAAATTTGAAGAATGTATGTCTTATGAAAACTCATTTTGAAGACAAGTTTGAGATTTGGTATTGTGCTCAAAATGAATTGTTGTATAGTGAGCGTCAGAGTATATGATCAAGAATTATACCATTTTGTGGTCACTAGACAATGGTAGATATTTGTTGCATCTCTTAGGGATCATTGTTGAATAATTCATGACTGTGATTCATGAGTTTGGGATTGTGAGCTTAAGAACACAGCTCAAAGCTACACCTTTTTAAGGGTCAAGAGACAATTTGATGGAGCCTTGCTTGGTTCAGGATTTTCTACTTGAGAAGAAGAGTTTCTTAAAATATTTATTCATATTATATAATCAACATGTTTTTTTATGTAAGCCTTAAGGGGAGTGGGGTTTGTAGGGAAATGTGAATTTTATATTTTTAGGATCAATGTATTAAGGGGGGGATGTTGCCAATAATACCTTGATGGTATAAATGTCATGCCAATGTTGGTATAACTATTGTTCAGTTATATACAATTGTCTATTATCGCATGTATAAATTAATTGTTTTGCATCTAATAATACATCAAATTGTTTTATCTTCTCTCTCATTCTGAACTTATTTATCATGAGAATCTAGCATGGAATATTTTATACTGAAACCTGAATTTAAATTAGAATTATTTGTATGTATTGGTATATGACATTCTAAACTTAATTCTATTTTTTGGTTGCATATATATTACACACACACACACACACACACACACATATTTGTATGAATGTACCAAAACGTACCCAACCCCCCAATTTTCTTTTTTCGTACCCATATTTCGTACCCGCCTACCCATACCCCTTCCCCTTCCCGTTTTGACAACTTAGAATTAAAGTTCATAACAAAATGACATTGTAAGATATGAATCACACAAGTCTTTAAGGATTTAAATTTCCTGTTTTTAATTTTTGTTGAAGTGGTGTTCACTTTGAAGGTCTAAGTCTCAATTCTTTATATTGGGATAAATCATTTCCTGTATGGGTTATGATTGATGAGGATTACTTATCTCGTTCTATTTTGTGGGGATATGCACCCATTAAAAATGTATAAATGCCTCCTATTTTGTCTTAGTTTTGCTAGTCATTTATGGAGTATTTATAGGTATCTAACTATTTTGGTGGTTTTTCGGAAAGAAGACATACCAATCTCCTATAATGAAATAAAATGTTCCAATATAGTAGTTGGGATGCTTATTGAACATCTCAAGTTAATCCTTTTTAATGAAAGTTATTTAATAGGTAAAATAAATCAATGAAATGTTATTTCTCTACATGAGAATAAGAATGTGTTGAGCTTCTACTCCTCAAGATTTCCTATAATATAATGCAAACAATATATAGGTTCTATTGCCAGGTTTTTCCACTACCTTTCTTGCAATTTTCTATTTTGAAATGAAAAATGCACTAAAGAGGATCGGGAATGTAGTTGGAATGTACATTGTTGTAGCAGAGCTTTCTTTTCCTCAAATGGTGTTAAACTATGCACAAATTGGTGTAAAAATGTATTTGGAAGAGATCTTTCCATACAAAAGATTTCTAGGCTCTTCAGATCATTATAATATGGAAATACTTTACTGCTTTGTCTTATCTTTTATATTCTATAGCTCTACAAGAATACTATAGATATTGTAAAATTTCTTAACTTATACATTAATATTCTATACCATATTTATTTATTTGCATTTCTTAACTTAGACAACACTTTACTGCTTTGGCTAATCTCTTTTTTCTATAGTTCTATAATAATACATGGATATAATTGTCAAGGTTTTTAACTTATAGACTAATCTACTATACTATATAAATAACGGTCTGTGGCAAGGCAATATCATGAGTTTCTGGCTTCCTAGTGAAGATGACTGGTGAAACAACCTAGATAAATTATACTAAAATCAAGGAGATGTTTGTCTTAAAAAAATGATCAAAGAATTATTAAAGCCACTCACCATTGAAAAGCTTGCTAAAGTTGATTTTTCCTTCAATAAGATTGACAACATGATAGAAACAAATTTCATAATTATTCTTTGACAATATCAGAAATGATAACACTTTATGAATGACAGATAAAAATAATATCTTCAAAACTTAGAAACATAGACCAATTCAATAAATGAATTCGAGTAAATAATTGAAAATATTTCAGAATAGTTGAAGTTCAAGATTGTACATTGGTTTTCCTTTTTGCTAGGAATTATGTGTAATTAAATGGCAGTCATTTAATTTTGGTGTTAATATCATGACTATAAAATTAAAATCTACATTATAAATCCTTTCTAATTTAAATTTACTTTTACTCAGATTAATCTTTATAATTAGGTTTAAAATTCCATCATAAACCCTAAAATTTGTTTATTGCAGGGAAACCTCTGGCTAAAGTGAAGTTTGTCTTACAAAATAAATGCAAATTTGGCCAGTAATTTGTTGTAGTTGGCGATGATCCACAATTTGGAATATGGAACCCAAAAGAATCTCTTGCTCTTGAGTGGTCAAAGGGAGATGTATGGACAACATAAGTGTTGAGAGTAAAAGTTAATGTGTAGCTATATTTATTTTCTGGATATTATTTAACTAATTATTTAATAGTAAAGAAATATATGTGTGTAGTGGTCTTCATAGAGAGTTACGAGAGTTATGTCAATTGCTAGTCTGGCATGCAAAAATAATTGAGTACCATTTCTCACCATAAATGTATACAAATTTATGTTGTTCCCAAGCATAAAAATTTCTATTGTAGTGATTTGTGCTTATCACCAAGGATTCTTTTAAATATTAGCATACACTTAATTTAGGTTCATCTCAGAATAATTAGAGCATCCACCCTCATCACTGATAAGTCTTCAATGATGACTATCTCAGAATGACATGCTAATTTGATTTGACATTGATTCTGTGTGAAAACCATCAAGAGGCCTTGATTTCATTGATGATCCCTCTCCGTCCTTGCATGTGTGATGTAGACCATCTATCTTAGTATATTTTTTTTATTGATTTTTTATCAGCAAACTTAAGAAGGTACTCCTCATTGCATCCCCAACTAAGAGAGTTTCTTTGGAATAAAATATTATTCTTAGTATGCTTGATAGCCTTATCTTTAAATATTTATTGGTAATTTGGTGGGACTTCCAACATTCTTCTTCTATTCCACCAGATTGATATGTTACTTACCTATCCCCATGCCAAGGCAAGTTTTTGTTCTTTGGTTTTATAATTTATATAGTCAGAAGAAATTGAAAATTATTTTTCACTTTGGTCCATCTATTTTGGTTACCTAGCTTTGGTATGGTAGACTTAGTTACTACTCTGGTTGTTTCTTGATTGTGCCAAAAGAGGCTTGAATTCCATCATCTTTTCCACCATTGTTCTAGCTAAAATTTTAGATCTGTTCCTTTATGTCGAGTCTTGTGTGACTCTCTTTGTCCCTTATTTTATTTTTATTTCTAGCTTCCTATATACTCATTAATTTTCATTAAAGTACCCTTTTAATCAAACCTTTCAACAAAATATCCAACCTCTATCCCGAAAGAGTGACTGCTACAATTTCTACATGACTGATTTGTAAAGCACTATTGCATTTCATGATTTTAAGATGGATCCCATTCAATTTGTAGTTCAACTAGTTTCTTGTGACTTTGATCCTTAATTTTAATTTATTTAAATGAATGGGGAATTAATTAGATTATGAACGGGTACCTTGGCTCCTCTCCTTTGGAAAGTAAAATTTTGAAACTTTGTTGTTGCAGAACCTATCCAACTTCCTAAGCTTCTAGTTCCATTTCTTTTCCTTTTTTAAGACATAGTGTGCTAGTACTCTCCCACAAAACATGACTTTAAAATTTTATATGATTTTATTTGGGTCCTTTCACAATCAATATATTTTAGAAAAACATTAAGATTCTATAAGATCCAGTGTTAGCTTATATTCATATTATATTGAAAAATTCCATACTTTTCACTTCAATTTAGATAAAATATTGAATTGGGTAAATATTCTAGCATCCAAACAATATTTTATTCTTTATAGATGTGTTCAGTATGTAAATACTAAATAAAACAAATGCATAGTATCAATTTGTGTAACGAGCTTGCCCTGTGCACCATCCTATTTTTCTACCATGCAAAATTCATCCACCTACCAATCCCCAACATTTTCCAACTTATAGAATTCAGAATTTGATAGGTTGCAACATGATAATATTGGGCTCAAACTTATTTTGTTGACATTATTCTAACTCTAAACTCATGGAGAGTGGACTGAGCCACTAAAATTTCATGTTATTCATCTAAAGTAATAACCATGTTGTGTATTTTTGTATCATTTAGTTCCAAAATTTGTATTACCATCTATTATAAGATATTCTAGTTTTATGGTTCTCATAGTCTATTTGGTTGTTGATTGTCATTCAGTTAGAATATAATATGACCACTTCGGCATCATTTAGATTACATTGTCTCTTTCAGTTTCTCCTCCATGTAATTTAATTTGTGTCAGGTTTTATCATATTATCTAGAGTATGCATCATTGTAATACATTTGTGTAGGAACAACACCTGCAAGTTAAGGTATAAGGCACATGATTTCCTATCTTTCTCGTGTAAGTTGAAGGACATAATTATGGATGCACTAGGTAATAGCAATATCTGAAAAATATACAAATTTCATATTTATTTCCTAGATGTTTAGTATCATTTATTATAATGATCTTCTAGCTTTTCTATACAAAAAAAATTAATGACAGAAGAATTAAAGTCTCCATTTGTTTTTATTTTTTTAAAGAGGGGTGAACGCTTTGACTTGGAGCTATGAACCAGTGAGGCAAAAAATGGGGGACCTCATCCCCAATGAGATTTGAACCAGAACAACAACACAAAAACTTAACCATCACAACATGCCACTATTGGCTAAAGTCTCCATTTGTTCCTTTATAAGATTCAGGCAAATTGTTTAGCTAGAACAAAATCTAGAATACCATAACCTCTCCACCCTTTTAATGTTTGAAGTTGAACAAAAAATTTGCTTTTTCCCTCAATCAAGTGACCTCTTCAGTTTCTTAAGTTCTCAACATTTTCTATTTTTACATGAAGCTAATTTTGTGCGTCTGAACTGGTTGGAAAAATAATCTAGTTTGTCTTGCTCAACTTTTTCCCTCTTGATGATAACTATCCTTTCACTATTGTTTGTTTATATTTTGATTCACATTTAGCACATATCCTACATATTGAAGAGCACATGATTCTCTGATTTAAAGTAGCAATGCTACATTTTTATTTTTATTTAAATGTTGTAGTGCTCACATGTCAATTGATGCATGCTTCTTAAATTATATTTGATGAAATATCTACGATAATGTGTCGATTCTAAAAATTGGCGATATCATATCAAAATAATTAATAATATAAATTTGAATATTCATGATGATATTGATACAATGATGTAAATGGGTTGGTGGTGACTTCTTATTTCTAAATAATCTGTTCTTATATTTTCAAGCAATTCTCTGATTCAACCAAACCCAATGTTTCTATCTGACATGAGAAATAGACTTTTTCTATTGTAGACATGTTAAAAATAAAATGTGTACATCATATCATACTGTGAAGCATACTGTTCTTGCTTCATCAATGTTAATTTGATCATTGTTGCACCTTTGTTAGAGAACCTTGATTTTAATAAGTTTTTTTTTTTTCAAATTACAAGAAGTAAGAACTTTGTCAAAAGCCATCAACTACTTGACAATTGCATTTCATTGGAAGTTTTTTGAGAATATAGGAACATACTAATGCAATAGACTAATGTTTTCATCTCTGATGTTTGTTGCGTGGTGAATTTTATATTTATTCTTCTATTGTTCTAACTTCTATTTTTTACATTAGGCAGAGACTTTAGCTGCACACAACTCTTGTTCTTTAAAGGGTACTAGCTCAATGGAAGATCACCTACTTTACAAGTAGGAGGATGGTGCTTCGATTCCATCGTGCCCTAATATCACTAAATATATGACTAAATTGATTAAAATAAAATATATTAAATTAATAAATGGAAGCAAAACAAGAAGCATTTTTAGAAGCAAAAAAGGAAGCAACAATGGAGGCCAAACTAGAAGCAAATTATAAGCAATATTGGAAGCAAAACTTGGTGTTATCTACGAAGTAATTCAGGTAGCAGTTAAAGTAGTAATAATGGAAGTGATTTTAGAAGAAAAAAAAGACACAATAATATAATTCATATTAGAAGCAATAAAATTCACAAAATGGAAGAAAATATAGATACAATAAGTGACGTTATATCGAAAGTAAAACCAGAAGAAAAATTGGAAGCAAAATTGGAATTAAAACTGGAAGAAAAATCAAAAGCAAACTTGCAAGCAAAATCGGAAGTAAACCTAGAAGCAGAACAAGAAGAAAAATTGGGAGCCAAGATGGAAGCAACAAAGGACCCCACAATGGAAGAAAAATTGGAGGCAAAAAAGGGTGTCATAATGCAAGCAAAATCTTGTGTTAGTTTGGAAGAAAAAAGAAGAAGCTATTTTTGATGCTATACCAAAAGAAAAATAGGAAGCAAACTTTTTCAGTGCAAAAATGACGTTGAAGATAGGATGTAGTTTAGCGATGACTTTTGTGCCAATATAATTGTGCATTTCAAACCAAAAAATGAACTAAAATCCAATGCTATTTTAGGCGCTAATTGCTTGTTCTATCTTAGTGTTTCTCCAATGTGGCCAAGTCTCTAGTGCCATAACATAGTCTTATCTACAGGTAACTTTGATTCAGAAGAAAAATCACCCTTAGGTAACCAAAATCTGTTACCATCTACTATGGGTGAAATCCTCACCTTTTCCAATGAAGTATCCACAAATTTGGTCTCCACATAAGTACTATTACACTCAACAGTGTATGCATCCAACTTATATAAAGTGTCAATTTTGACACCTCTAGCAACCACTATAGCACCTCTCACCACTTTGCACCTTGCATCAGAAAAGACTACCTGCATACCCCAATCTATAACTTTGCTCATAGATGACAAATTTTGTCCTATAACATGGAGATGCAACACACCATCAATATTTCTTATTCTACCATCAGGGAACCTAATTTTAACTTTACCAAAAACAACAATATTGAAATGAGAATTATCACCCAAGCACACCTTAACTCCATAAAATTCTTCATATTAAAAAAACCAATCTTTATTAGAGGTCATATGAAAATATGTACCTGATTCAATCAACCATGCATCATTACATGCATGAATGACCAATGATGCAATGAATGCATCACCATCTTCCTTCTTAGACTCAGAATCAAAATCAAATTTCTTCTTTTTCTTTTTCTTCTCTTCTTTGCAGTTCTTACGAACGTGTCTAGTATTAGTATAATTCTAACAAATAACTTTGGACTTTCTAGGAGATTTGGATCTCCCTCTAGATTTAGACTTGTTACGCTTCTCATTCTTCTTTCCTTTTTCCTTAGGTCTTCCATGAGCAACTATGGCTTCCTTGGAACTAATGGATGCCTTCCTTCTCATCTCTTGAGAAAGCAAAGAACCCACCAAATCTTCCATCCTTAAAACAACATAAGTACTATTAATGGTCATAACAAGTGAATCCCATGAATCAGGCAAAGAACAAAGTAGGATTTGACATTTATCTTCCTCATCCATCTTGACACCAATGGATGCCAACTAAGCCACCAACATGTTGAATGCTTCTAGGTGATCTATAGCTTGTCCACCCTCCTCCATTCTCAAGGAATACAACTTCTTCCTCAAGAAAATATTATTTACTAAAGATTTCACTTGATATTGTATGTAGGGATTCTGCACAGGCTCAAGAAAAAATGTTAGTAGCACCGAACTAATCAAAATAAACTTCTAAAAAATATCATCCCTACAAAAATAAAAGACATGCCTGGATATATGAATATCATACAATAATGAAACAATCAAACAAATACAGTTAACCACACTCAGCCTGATTCGTTCTATTGCTTCTCTACACTCCGTGGAAGTGGATGAATGGCACTCATCATTGATTTTGGCTACACTTCAACTCAGATATTCAAGAATAATTGTTATGATGGTTGATTTCATAAATTGAAAGCTACATAAGATAATTACTCTTTAGTAATTGGGATCCCTCAAATAAGAATGTAGGGGGTTTATATAGATATTTAGGATTGGATGAACGATTGAGATTGAGTTTAAAAAATCAGAATTGACGAATGAGATAATTAGGAACTAGGAGATTTTGGATAACCTTCCAGAAATAAAGATTTATTTCAAATTCAAACTCAAAAACAGAGAGTTCATTTAGGAAGCATAAGAGAAGATAAAGATTGAAGGATTTTAGGATTTTGGAGAAAATCAATTTCCAAAATGCAATTTTGATTTTGAAATGATTTTTGCATTTTTAGAATTTTGAGAACTCACAAATTTGATTTTTTCAGATTTAAATTGAATACAAAATTAAATTTTTGGAGAAAGATGAAATTATCTTTAAATTAATGTGGAATTAAATGAAATTATTTAGAAATGAAATTAAATGGAAATTGGGATGAAATTAAATTAATTTTGCAAATTAATTTAATTGGAAGAATTATTAGCCAATTGAAATAATTAAAAGTAATTATTTAAATCATGAGACTTTAGAAATTGAATTTAATTAAATCATAAAGAATACTTAATCAAAGGTTAATTAATTAAATAATATTAATTATTTAATTGATAATGAGGAAATGATTAAATGATGAAAAGATTAAGTTTAAGGAGACTAAAAGATGATTAATTAAGCAATTGAAGAATTATTTAATTAATAAAAGAATAATCAATAATTAATGTGAACTCGCAAGACTGAGCCAATTTTGGGTGTCTACGGATACATCTCACCAAGCTTCTTCTGAAGCTTCTTTGCAGAGGATTCTTCATGGACACTGATCCGAATGGAGTCTGCAAGGCACAATTTGATTAGACCCTTGGCTTTACGGTCTATAACATCATATTTAGCAGTCCCATCTAGATCTATAGGTCTCATAACATTCACATCAACAACATCCCATAGATCTTCATCTATTAACAGATTCTCCATCTTTAGCTTCCACATTTCAAAGTTATTTCTAGAAAAATTCTCCACCTCTATCCTCCCTTAAGAACTCACCACCTATGAATTCTCGCAACAAGACAAGATCCCACTCAAATTTGGATTAGTTCAAAAAAACCAACAACCCACAACTAAAACCAAAGGTGATCAAGCTCTGATACCACTTGTAAGGACGTTAAGTAGCATAACAACTTCCTACACTAACCCTAAGGGGAGAATAATGTAAAAAACTCTCAGATATTTTTCACGGTTACAATATCTTAACAAAAATAAACATAAGGATAAATAAAATTCATACCACAACATAAAGATTCATGTGGGGAAAACCCTTTCGAGAGAAAAACTCCACTCCAAAAGAAACCCAATATATTATTCAACTCAATAAAAAAAATACAATATAATTGCAAAGAAAGCTTCTTTTAGGAGTATTGTCGACTAGAGATCTAGAGGTATCTAGAAAGCTATAAGACTCTTACACAAAACCTCCATCTCACGCACCTAGTATATAGGAGATACAATACAAGAAAATGTTAAAGGATATTACAAAGCCAGGGGATAAAGCCACCCCAAAAAGAGGCACCCATCTTATCTCCAATCAAAGATGACGTATGATGTGTCAATACACACACCAACATGTGTAAATCTTGTGTGCAACTCATTTACATGTTTGATACATTTTTACATTTCCTATTTCAGGAGACCCAACTTTTGGAGGCCATAATTTTGAACTGTGTACCCGATTTTCTATTATAACCACATTTTCAGAAACCTCTAGAAGTGATCTATAATATGGGATAACAAAGCAATGGCTTAGACAAGTTTTGACCCATTTCGGAGCCTCTAAGACCTTCAAAACCAAGTTCAAAGTTTTTGTACAACCCTGTCAAAAAACCAAAAGCTTAATATCTTCAAAACTTGACATGATCTTGCCACAAAACTTTATCGACATGCTTGTATATCCACAATGAACCTCCAGAAAATAAATTGGAAAATTTTTGTGCTCAAACGAATGACTTACAAAAAAAATCTTCCATATGTAACTGCAAGGTTGAGAAACATTTTCCCAGCACCTTGATGTTATTCCTCATACAATTCAAGAACCTATTCAAGTCAATGTTGTCAATATGTTGGGTAATGAAAAGCCTAAGGTTGTTGTCCATCATTTTCAAGATACCCCTTAACCTCAATATAAAGTAATAATTGTGGTTAAAGGTGCTCAACAACCCAATTATCATGTGGTTTCTCATACATAAAATAAGAAATTATAGGCAACCAACCAATTTAGTTGTTCTTCCTCTTCCTACTTTTCAACCAGTTCTTCCTCCTCCGCCCTGTCTCTCTCAAAATATTGGAAGGGAATATGATTTAGTAGAACAAATCCATTCTACTCCTACCAAGATATCTCTTTGGGAGCTTCTTCAAACTTCACCTACATACCATGAAGCATTACAACAAGCATTAAGAAACATGTCTATTCCATCTCCTATGCAAACCAATATAGCTTTCATATTGGAATTTATGAATGTGACTAATAATAAAGCCCAAATTGAGTTTTCCCAAGATGAGTTGCCTTCTAAAGAAATTCAAGATCAACATGATGCTCTTATGGTTATTATCTTTATCAATGGTAATATTGTTCGAAGAGATTTAATTGATAATGGATCTATTCTTAATGTGTGTAGCATTAATTTGTTGCATAAAATTAAGGTAGATACTATTCTTATCCATGAATTTGACAATATTGCTAAAAACAACTTAGGTATTATAACCTTACCTATTAAGGCAGGTCCTATTAATTTATCTACACATATTCATGTCATGCTCGATACTATCACTTATAATCTTCACTTAGGCCAACCATGGTTACATGTCATGCAATTTTTTCCTTCAACACTTCATCGCAAAGCCAAGCTCATCTATAATTAATCATGTATACCCTTATTGTTAACGAATCACAAAATTGATTAAGAACAAAATCTGATTCTCCATCCATTCCTATACAATTTAAAAAAAAACACACCTTCTCTTCCTAAAGATACTTCTTCTCCTAGTAGTGCCCTTTTAGAAGATGATTGGTGGTCATTATATTTTACACCATCTCTTGTAGGAGAATACAAAGTTTCTAAAGGTCCTAGTGTGTCATTTGTTCAACTCAATTCTCCTAACATTTCACTCATAATCTTCAATATGGTTTAGGATGTGTGAAACAAAACTTTGAGACTAATGAGATACCAACATCACACTTGCATCTGCAAGGGTTTGGTTTCCAACCTCCTCCTTTTTTTACATCCCTTTCCTTATCATCTAATATGTATTATATGCATAGCTTTAAACAAGAAATCATTTTCCTAACCTTCTTCATGCTAGGTTGATTACTCAACTTAAACAAATGAATAAGCATAGCCAAAAACTTTTGAATATTCTTTTTTCCCTGTATCATCGATATCATGACCACTCTAATAATTAATTTAAAGATTTACATTATAAAATTCATAAACTTATTGATTATGACATCATTCATATAATGTAACATGTAACAACAAGTTGTTTTTCAATCATGACTACTTTGAATAGCATTTAAGTTCCTATTATGTTGCTCCACACTATGTGACATTATTAGTCTCCCCATTTGGGATCATTGTCATTCATGGTGGTAAAACTTTAGGTGCAATCATAATTTAAAAGTAGCACAATATTATTCATCATCCTTATCTTTGTTTCCACGCCTGGGGGGAATGGATAGTATTTCAATTCCTTATCCTTTCTAAGGATCCACTTTTCCTCTTGGATATGTGGCATTTGTTTATCATGTGATACCCAATCTTACATATAATTGTTTGTTTACATTAGGGATTACCTCTTATACAAGAGGTATGTATCCTTGATCATAACCTCTTCTTTGTTCACAATTGGGTATCCATTATAAATAAATAGAATTATGTGGCATTCCCGCCCGAAATTCAAAGTTTGCATCGTGAGATGGTGGAATACCCTTTTCAAAGGAACAACCATGTTTAGGGTCTCTAAGAAGTTAAATATAATCAAGATGGAGGCTCAGTTTTGGAGCAAGTCATCCTTTGGAGATATTTTCAAGTGTAAAAAAGAGATAGAGGAGAAAATTAAACAATTCTAAATGGGGATGTTCGGGGGTGATGTCTCCTGGGACCTGCACAAAGATGAGGAAACTTGGAGATTGAAATTGAGGGAGAATCTGAAGAGAGAAGAAATCTATTGGAAACAAAGATCGAGGGTCCAATAGCTCAAGGAGGGAGATAGAAATTTAGATTTTTTCCAAAGACTTTCTTCCAAGCATAAACGAAGGAACACTATTACGTCCTTAGTTAATAATGAGGATAAGGAGTTGGTTTAGGAAGAAGAGGTGGGTAAGTATGTTGATGATTTCTTTAAGGAAGCTTACAAATGTCTGGTCAAAGGGGATTCTAGTGATATGATAAATAAACTCTTAGAGGTCATTCCTTCAGTCATAAATGACGAGGATAATGATGGGATGCTTCACCAAGTCACTGAGGAGGATGTGAAAAACTTGGTGTTCTCTATGGGTGCCTACAAATCTCTAGGCCCGAATGGATTTCCCCTTGCTTTTTTCTAGCAATTCTGGTAGGTGGTCAAATATGATTTGACACACTCTACGAGAGACTATGTAAGAACATGGAATATGTTGAAAAAATTAAACAATACTTATATTGTGTTGGTGCCTAGAATTTCAGACCCAAAACACATGCGGGATTTTCATCCTATAAGTTTGTGCAACACTGTTTACAAGATCTTCTCCAAAATTATGGCCAATAGGATTAAACCCCTCTTAAACAAAATCATAAACCCAAACCAAAAGGTTTTTTTCCCTAGCAGACAAATCTTGGATGAGGTGATTACCTCCCATGAAGTTATTCATTCTATGGAAAAAAGTAAAAACCCAGGTATGGCTCTAAAATTGGACATCTCTAAGGTTTATGACAAAGTGTATTGGGACTTTCTATTTGAGGTGCTGAGAAGATATGGATTTCATGAAAGATTTATAAGGATTATAAAGGTGGTAGTGAAAATGGTCGATTTATCTATGATGGTATATGGTTCTCCATGTGGCTCTTTTATCCCAGAGTGGGGCCTCAGGCAAGGAGACTCGATCTCTCCTTACTTATTTCTTATTGGGGCAGAGGTGCTGGCCAAGAAATTTCTTGACTTAAATGGAAAAGGAAAAATTTTAGGGATTAAGTCGACGTCTACAATTCCTTCGAAGGTCATCCAACAATTTTTTGATGACACGTTCTTATTTGGGAAATCCTCGGTCCTTGAAGCTAGAGAGTGGAAGAAAGTTTTGAATGATTTTGTGGTAGTTTATGGACAAAAAATCAACTATTGTAAAAAAAAAATACACTTCTTTAACACAGACACCCAAACTCAACCTAAAGTTTTGGAGTGTATTGGTTTTACTGGGGTTGAGCTCCTTGATACTTACTTGGGCCTACCGCTCACGGTTAAAGAGGTTTATGACCAATTTTGGAATGTGATTCTGGAGAAGATGCATAAAAAGTTGGCTGTATGGAAGGGAAAAGTTCTAAGTAGTGCGAGGAAACTTCAATTGTTGTCTATTACGCTCCAAGGTATACCCATCTACTCCTCGTCTTTATTTAAGATAACTGACAGAATGACAGAGAAAATGGAGAGAATCCAAGAAAAAATTATGGACGGGAGTGGAGGAAAAGACTAGAATGAGCCTAGTAAGCTAGGAAACTATTTGTAAACCTAAGGACAAAGGTGGTCTAGGGTACGATGGCTGAAAGATCTAAATAAAGCATTGATTTCTAAATTGGGATGGAAGTTGGTGAGGAGCTCTATGGATTGGTGCAGAATAATGAAGGCTAAGTATTTTAATTCCTCCCATTTTACCTACATTATTTATGGTCATGAATTACTGGTGGGGTCAAAGATATATAATTGCATCTCTAAAAGTAGGAGTGTTCTGAGGATGGGGATGAAATGGATCCTATGTAAAGGCAGTAGGATTAGGTTCTGGGAAGTCTAGTGGATCAGGGATAAACCCCTAGCGATGGACAAGTATTGCCACATTAAGGATCACCTTAAGAAATTTTTAGGGAGTAAGGTGGAGGACTATCTTACTCATGATAAGAAATGGAAGAAGTTGGTGGAGGCTTATAATGATCTTCCACAAGTGAACCAGTTAGTGTGGGAATTTCAGATGATGTTGGAGGAAATAAGAATCCATCTCATGCAGATTGAAGATAGAAATTTTTGGTGCCACAATGCATCGGGTGAACTCACAGTCAAGTCATCTTACCTGATGATTTCTAATAGTGTGGTGGACGAGAATTTGTGGAAAAAGGTTTGGAAATCCCAACTGTTACCTAAGATTAATTTTATATGGTGGACTGTCGTGCATGGGAAGATTCTGACCCTAGATAATTTATAGAAGCATGGTATCCTAGTTGTTAACTAGTGCGTTATGTGTAAGAATAAGGAAGATACCATAAATCATCTTCTTATACATTGTCCTTATGCTTCTGAGGTATGGTCGAGAATTATGGAGAAGTTTGGTTTGAATTGGGTGTTCATGGAGAACTTATCTCAATTTATTCTTAACTAGGGGTACCCCTCTATGCACCCCCTCATATGTGTCCTTTGGAATTTGATCCCCTCATGTGTGCTGGGGCCTCTGGAAAGAGAGAAACAATAGGGTGTTTCAAGGGGAGGAATATGTTATCGATGGTATTGTCAAGGTTATTGTCAATGTGCTATTAGAAAACCTGGAGGTCTAAAGATGGAAGTTACCCAGCTCGCCCCTAATAATAAGGACTATAAGTTGGATAGGGAGTGGAAGCTCTCTAATTCTTTTTGAGTTCAACAAATCTAAGGTGTTGGATAGAAGGAACACACGCTGGATCCCCCCGGCTAAACAGTTTCACAAGCTCAATTTTGATGGGGCTTCTTGTAATGGGTTGGAAGATGGTGGAGGAATAATTAGAAACCATCATGGGGAGATGCTTTTGGCTTTACTATGGGGAGTTAAAGTTGTTGTGTTGGCAGGTATTAAGAAGCTGAATATTGAGGGGGATTAAAAAATTATGGTTGAAATGGTTAAAGGTCTACAAGTCCAACTGGAAATGTTAAATCTGCTACTTGACATTTGGGCACTTCTCCCGAGGCTTGATGATTTTGAATTACAACATATTTACAAGGAGGGAAATGTTGTGGCAGATGCGCTGCCTGCCAGAGGGCTAACCACCAATGGTAACATGTGTTGGAGAAGAATGAGGTCTCTCACAGTGCATACGCAGGATCTCATTGGGAGGGAGCAAAATTACCATCCCTAACTATGTGGTACAAATTTAGACCTTTTCATTGTTTGGATAGTGCGGCCAGTAGGATCTTGGGAGGCTACAAGAATTCAAAATTTAAAATTTGGGATGGTGGCAGACTAGATAATATTGATTATAAGTTAAGAAGGGTCATTATTTCCATATTTGATGGTTGTATGGGGAAGTTTAAGAGAAAATATGGCATGGGGATTTTCATTTGCTTTCTAGCAACTGAAAAGACTGTCCACTTTTATGATTTCTCCCTCGAGAACTACAATCATTATAAAATAAGGGCTTTTATTGATTTTAAAAAGGTTTTACATGTGAATGGTACACTCATTTGCTTGAGCAGGCATCTTTTCAAAAAAAAAACAAGGGTGGCGTGATTTAATTGCTATTTGCTACTGTTTGTGTGACTCTAAACTCTCGTAACGGAAGATTGAGCTGGAGGAGAAATTGGTTCAAGTTGTTTAGAGTTGGGCGTTGGGTTGGGATGTCTATGAATTACCAGGAAGAGGTGTAGAATTTGGATTCCAGCGCTGATATGGGGGGTGATATGGTCAGGGTGGAGCTGCCAAAGATTGAGAATGGTTTCCTTAAGAACCCATGTGATGTTATGTACCTTAAGGAGGGTGGGGATTTTCCTTACATGGAAGCCATGGAGGTTAGTGATGAGATTATTTCCATGTAGCTGGTGGACAATTGGGAGGAGCGTAAGGTAACCATTAATGGCATCACCTTCAAAATAAATGAAGAGGTTATTGCTTAGGCCAAGGGGCTCTCTTTGGAGAGAAGGAAATGGAAGAAGGTGATGAAATATAGGGATGACACCAGTGTAAACATAGTCTTCAATAAGATAGAGAAACCTATCCTTTTTTTGTGGGGGTTTCAAATAGGATGAGTTGTCGGAGCCATGGGATGAGGTATGTCTTATAATTATGAAGTATTTGGAGGGTAGATTTGGGACCTTTTATAATTATCACTTCCCTTTGTTAAATCATTTCTGGTATAGTGAAGAAATTTCTATCCATTTCTTCCTTCTTCATTTTATGGAAGCGTATGTGTTGGATGTGCGTGCTAAGAAGGTTGTGCAAAAAAAACTACTGCATTTTATATTGAGGGTTAATCCTTTGGTTGTACAATTTCCATCGGGCCTTATGCCCTCGTAGATTTGTCTCCTTACATAGAACCATCCATAACCCTAAAGAAAATGAGGTGATTCCTTCCCCCCATCTTCTTCCTCGAAGACCCGCACCTCCCTGGGAAAAATAATTAAAAACCCTATGATGAAGAGGGTTGGGTGATAATGATTTAACAAGGTTGCTAGTGAAGGATTTCCCTTAGGCTTCAAACACCTAAATGTCAAAAGATGAACCAAAAAATCTCCTAGTGCTAGGGATGAATGGTTATGGTGTTCTTAGGTCAATCATAATAAGGGTTGGTCATTCATATGGTTTGAAACCCCACACAACACTCACATCTTACAAAACTCTCATATTAGGCCTAGGCTCCTTATAGCCCAACAATGACCTTTTTTGACACTTAAATCCCAAGTTCTCCAAACAACTCTCTAAACCAAGTACATTTTTAGATACCCTTTATCCCCTTACAAAACATACCCAAAGCTTTGATACTAGTCCTATTAGTAATAGCTGAGAGGGGCGGGGGGGGGGTGAATTAGTGGCCTCAACAATTT
>MU224853.1:2221584-2234227 GCA_018584345.1 Thuja plicata | reverse complement strand
TGGTTAAACTGAAACAAAATGACCTGTTTCTAATGCAACTGAATTGCAGATTTTCAGATCTATTTACTTACAATGTCTTTCTGATCAATGTATCAATTTAATTCCTTTGTACTTAACTCTTTCTACTTTGTGATGTTGTGATTCACTATCCGTCGGTGTCTGCAGAATACTTTAGCTCTCCCTCAGCTTGATTGATCAGGACTACATGAAGTTAATCCTTCATCAGTTTCTCTTCAGCATCTTCTATCAGTTCACTCCCCCATGTATCTGATTGCATATCGACCACTATAGAATGAATTATGCTTGTCTCTTAAATAGACATGATTTTCCTTAATTCTAGGCTCTTTGATTCTTGATTCTTGGCGTGAAAAACAATCCAGCCAAATTGATTTATGGCTTTAACTCCTGATTTATCTCATAGTTATCTTCTTGCCAACTGTACAAATCACTTACTTAACTGTGGTCGAATAAAAAAAATAAAACAACCAGTTAAGTTTATCCTTTAGCTTTGCCAGCTAGATATTTTTTCATTTTCTGATCTCTCTGTTTCGTCAGTCAATTCTGCAGTTCATCGTCGGTGACAACTGCCAGTTCCGTCGGTGTCACTTCAGGATCTCCGTCCATCGGGCATCATTGGATCTTTGTTCATCAAGCAACACTATTTTTACCTCGTCGGGTATCATGTGATTTTGCTTCATCAGGCAACACTGTCTTTACCTCGTCGGGCATCACTGTGACTTTAATCTTTGTCTTTACCGATGGTGTCCACTCCGCCGCTGTAGTCTGTCACTTAGTGAATACTAGACTTTTATGCATTGCTGGAAGCATAACCTTTGTTCCATTGGTTGTCTAAATTCTTTGGCATTATCATACAGATGATATCAAGTTGACATCAATGAAAATACAAACCATTAACTGATTTAATTTCTTGCATCATCTTCAACTTAATATAGTCAATCATTTAATCAGTTATATGTCATCAAGTCCTTTGGACCAACTGTCCCTAATCTTGACTGTACCCTATTTTAAGAGAGGGCTAAAACATGCACTTTTCAAAGAAATTATAAAGAGATCTTATCCCCAAACTCCAAGAATCTCAAAATTCTTCAAAAATTACCCCAATGCAAGGAATATTTAAGCAATTTTCTCCTCTGACCCCTGCAACTATGAAACCCCCAATTTGGCTTCAAATAACCCTCAAAACTAGTGACTTCTAAATCTGCCACTTTCCAACACTTCTGACACTAACCACTAATGTATTCACTATGTGATTTCCATTCTAATACAACCCAAAACATCAGACATAGCCCTCCTTAAGGCAGATTTCTTGCTGCTGCTCCAATCCAAGCACTTTCAACCCCTGTCAACACTCAAACTTAGTGATCACCTTCTCAAATCCACTTATTTGAAAAATATCATGTTAGAATCATAATATACAAGTTAAATAGGCATCATTCTATGAGAAACAGATATTAAACATTCATGGAATGACCCTTGGCATCAAATTTGAACCAAATTGTTATGGAAAAATAGTAAATTCAAAGGACAGTCAACACTAAGGATGTAAATCTGAAACAAATGAAACCTTTAAGAATTTAATATTGTTTTAAATGATTATATGAGTATCCTTATGCATTATAAACCCATAAGAGTTTCTATGGAACCAAAATCATACAATGAAAGCAAAGAAATTATCAAAATTCTGAGTTTTATTTACAAATCTGAATAACAGTCCATACAACCAGTGTCTCTTTTCCATACAATGATCATATTACTTCATATAGAATCCATAATAACTCCCCCCAACCGGTTTGGATAGGTTACATGGATTGGTTAAGCATAAAAACCCCTGAAACAACTTTCCCACCAAATTTCTAACTAGTCGTTAGTTTTCAAACATTTGAATTTTTAAATTTGGGAAAATGACTTAATTCCTCTTTAATTTGAAAACCATTGACTCCTATGGATTCTAAATACTTTATTAAAAAATCCTAGACTCTCTTAACCCCCTTAGACACTATATTGTCATTATTTTCAAGTTTTTAGTCCTAAGGTCCTTATCAAGACCTTCTAGACATTACATCTATTCATTACATTCATTGCCCTTATACATCATTATGGGATTCAATACATTGTGATTGAGTACATTTTCCTTCCATGGCTTCACATCATCTTCATGCTTCCACGGTATCTTCCTCCTATGATTTGTCTTCTCATTAGGTGCTCCTACACCATACTCCCCAAGAATGAAAGTATTCTTGTCCCAAGAAGGAGTATTATTCTTCCATGCATCGGTTTGATCATGCCTTGGATTCATCTTCTTGTCAAAGATCCTGTAGTCTTCCAAGGTCACCTTCTTCCTGCTTCTCCAACCAATTCTCACATTACACAATTGGTTAGAAATAAAACATTTGGTTTGATGCCCTTTGCTAGGACATTGTTGTTGTTCAAGGGACTGTCTTCCCGCCCCTATGTCCTTCACTTGCTGCCTCTACATCTTCTTCTTCCTTTCACCCTTCTTCTTCTCTCCAAGAGTAAAACTAATGGTCCCCACTTGCACACATTTCAAGTCCCAAAGTCCTACATCTTTAGGATTATCCTTATTCTCAGTTTGCTTCCCATAGTCAGTCATCTTCCAACCAGTATCATGGTTGATCTTCTCCTCCAAAATCTGATCCTCAAAACACATTATGATTTTCTCTTTACCCTTATCTACTAAAGTTTGCAATTCATACTTTTTGGTTCCCTTATGCACAATGTAGGTATTTAAGTACCCATCATGCATGGTTCTCCTTGCCCATTTCCATGGTCTCCCTAAAACTATGTGTCCACAACTTACATCTATCACATCACACAAAACATTATCTTGATATGCACCAATTGAAAAATCAACATAAACTTGCTCCTTAACCAAGAGATTTTGGTTTGCACTAACCCAAGTTGCATAGTATGGTCTAGGGCGAGGAATTGTCTTCAAATTCAACTTATTAAAAAATTCATAAGAAACCAAATTTCTATGTGCACCAAAATCAACTATTAATTTGTATACCTTATCCCTTGTGAGACAATTGGTTCTAAAAATGCTTACTTGTGGTGTTGGTTGAATTGGTTCTCCTCTTCCCATTAGAAGACACTCTCCTTCCTTTGGATAAATTGGTGTATATCGACTCATTCTTTTCCTCTTCTTGTCGTGTGAGATTTGTTCTCCTATCTCTATTTTGTTCTTGTTCATTCCACTTAGGACATCTAAATGATTGGTCCCCCACTTCATTACAATAAAAACATTTAACTGTGAAGGTACCACTTCCTCTTCCTCCTCCAAATCTTCCACCTCTATTCTTGTATCCTCCTCTCTAATCTAATGTGGTTCCCTTTCCTTTATCCTTGTCATTTTTTTTCTTAAATTCTTCATTTGTTTTTCCACCTCTTCCTCTCATGGCTCCTCCTCCTCTATTGTTCCATATCTCACTTTTCCTCTTAAAATTCTCCCTTGCTTTGATTTCAAGATGAAAGCATTCTCCTAGGGTCCTTGGCACATTCAACCCTATCTCACCCCGTATGTTATACTTCAAGCCATTGATGTATCTGGCCACCTTCTCATCCTCATCTTCTACCCCTTCCCTAATTCTTAGGGTGTGAAACTACTCAATGTGTGACATGATGTCCATGTCTCTTTGCTTCAAATTGTTCCTCCTCATCTTTATTTGGATTGCCAAATCTAATGGAAATAATTTACTCTTCACCATAGTCTTCATCCTGCCCCAATTAGATATTGTACTCAACCCCCTTTCTATCCTCTCATTCTGAATACTATTCCACCATGTAAGGGTTGTTCCCCTTAGCCTTTCTTTAGCCAACTTCACCTTCTTGTCTTCCTCTACATCTTCAAGATCAAAGTAATTCTCAAGCACTTCTACCCATCCAAGCACTTCTTCAGTTTCCATCCTTGGTAGATTGACAAGTCAACATTCCCCTTTCCACCATTTCCTTGTACTGTTATGATTAACCTCATGACTCTCCTCTCCTTAGGATCATTTTCTTCCCTATGACCCCTATTGGCTTGTTACTCGTTGAACTCTCTTTCTTCCTCATGGTTATCTTCACGAACCTCTTCTCTCCTAGGTTCTCTTCTTTCTTTCTCCAGTGCTTCTATCCTTTCTAAGAAATGAAGTCTCTCCTTTCTCATTTGTCTTTCCTCTCTCTCCCTTGTGGCTTCCAATTTTGTCTTTTCTCTTTCCTTCTCTTCTAATATTTCTCTTAATTATTCTATCTCCCTTGCCATTTGATTTTTGGGTGCCATGACCCCTGAATTCTTTCCTCAAACTCCCACAAAACCTACTACTGGGATCTGATAACACTTGATGCAGAGGGTTGGGTGACAATGATTTAACAAGGTTGCTAGTGAAGGATTGCGCTTAGGCTTCAAACACCTAAATGTCGAAAGATGAACCAAAAACACTCCCAATGATAGGGATGAATGGTTCTGGCATTCTTAGGTCATTCACAATGAGGATTGGTCAGTCATATGGTCTGCAACCCCACCCAACACTCACATCTTACAAAACTCTCATATTAGGCCTAGGCTCCTTGTAGCCCAACAATAACCTATTTTGACACTTAACTACCAAGTTCTCCAAACAACACTCTGAACCAAGTACCTTTTTAGATACCCTTTATCCCCTTTATAAAACATATCCAAAGCTTTGATAGTGTTCCCGTGGACCAACTGTCCCTAATCTCGACTATACCCTGTTTCAAGAGAGGGCTAAAATATGCAATTTTCAAAGCAAGTGTAAATAAATCTTATCCCTAGACTCCAAGAATCTCAAGCGTCTTAAAAAATGACCCCAATGCAAGGAATATTCAACCAATTTGGTCCTCTAACCCCTGCAACTATGAAGCCCCCAATTTGGCTTCAAACAACCCTCAAAACTAGGGATTTATAAATCTCCCACTTCCCAACACTTATGAAACTAAAAACTAATGGATTCACCATGTTATTTCAATTCTAAGACAACCCAAAACATCAGACATATCCCTCCTTAAGATAGATTGATTGCTGCTGCTCCAATCCAAGCAATTTCAACCCCTGTCAACACTCAAACTTGGTGATCACCTTCTCAAATCCACTTATCTACAAAATGTCATGTTAGAATCATAATATACAAGTTAAATAGGCATCATTCTATGAGAAACATATATTAAACATTCATGGAATGACCCTTGGCATCAAGTTTGAACCAAACTGTTATGGAAAAATAGCAAATTCAAAGGACAGTCAGCACTAAGGATGTAAATCTGAAACAAATGAAACCTCAAAGCATTCAATATTGTTTTAAATGATGATATGAGTAACATTAATGAATTGGAAACCCATAAGAATTTCTATGGAACCAAAATCATACAAGGAAAGCAAAGAAATTGACAAAATTTTGAGTTTTATTTGCAAATCTGAATAATAGTTCATACAACTAGTGTCTCTCTTCCGTACAATGATCACATTCCTTCATATAGAATCCATACTAACTCCCCCAAACTGATTTGGATCGTTTACATGGCTTTGTTAAGCATAAAAACCCCTTAAACAAGTTTCCCACCAAATTTCTAACTAGTCGTTAGTTTTCAAACATTTGAATTTTTAAATTTGGGAAAATTACTTAATTCCTCTTTAATTTGAAAACCATTGACTCCTATGGATTCCAAATACTTTTTAAAACAATCCTAGACTCTCCTAACCCCCTTAGACACTATATTGTCATTATTTTCAAGATTTTAGTCCTAAGGTCCTTATCAGGACCTTCAAGACTTTACATCCATTCATTACATTCATTGCCCTTATACATCATTATGGGATTCAATACATTGTAATTAAGTACATTTTCCTTTTTCATGGATTCACATCATCTTCATGCTTCCATGGTATCATCCTCCTATGCTCTGTCTTCTCATAAGGTGTTCTTGCACCACCCTAGTCCCGATGTGAACAAAAGCGAGGAACAAATTAACATTGATGATTTTGCTGAAGAAGATAACAAAAGTCATAGAAGGTCCCATAGAATCGCCTCCAACTCCTATTTGAAGCAAAAAGCAGTTAGAAAGAGGTATATTATGGGGAAGGACGAGGATTTGGAGACTGGGGAGGGTGAAGGGATAAAAAAAGAGAAGGAAGAAAAAACAAAAAGAATTAGAGGAAAAAGGCTAGGGAAGAGGACAACTTGGACACAGGGAAGGGCAAAAGTACCTCGACGATGGCGGGAGGAGAAAGGAGCATGGATTCGACCCATGTTTCGACTAGTTTCAAACTAAATTTTGTGGATTTATCAGTGAAAAAGGACTCTGGAGTGGACAAGAAGGGCTCTCCTCTTACTGCTACTTCATCTCTTGGCTTTAGTGGGAAGGAGAAGAAACTGGATGTTAATGAGGGCTGCACTAAGGGGAAAGAGGAGGTCACGACTGGTGCCTCAGAAATCAGGAAGGAGGACCAAAATGTGGAACTTCAACAGATGAAGGAGGACATGCAGATGCTGAAAGGAAAGGTCAATGACCTTAATTTGAGCTTCACAACGTTGGCAGACTTTGCTGTGAAGTTCATGCACTTGGCGACCTTGACTCTTTATTTTCTGAGTAGATGAACTATAAGGATTCAACGACGGTGAAGGATGAGGGGAAGTTGTTTCATTTCCTGGTGGAGGATTGGGTCAAGCTGCTAATAAGTTCGGGGGGAAATAACCCCAAGTAATTTTGCTTTGTTTGTTGTTGATGTTTTTAAAAAACCTTTCTTGGTGGTTGGCCCCTAAGGGCATGGTTAAAACTTTATACTCCTATGGCGGTTATTTCGATACTATTTCTGGTAGTAGTAGATGGTTTAGTTACAGTCTTTTGGTAAGGCTGGGTTTCTATAACTTTTTCGGTAGGATTATGTTGTTTGATTACCACTAGTTGATTACTGACTATGTTGTTAAGGGTGGGATTTTAAATTCCTATATTTTGGGGTGGTATGGCTGGGTTAGTTATTTTTTGATGTTAAAAAAGGGTATTGACTGATAGTGGGTGATTGTTTATGTGTTGTAAGTGGATGCAAGCTTTATGCTACTTTTACTTCTTTGTAATGGGTCAGCCCCCTTGCTCCGGCTGCTTTAATATAAAAAAAAACCTATTTATAATAGTTACTATTAATCAATCTACCACAATAATAATTAAATGACTACTAATTATACTCATTTAATAATAGTAATTTGTTCCAACAAACAAATTAATAACAAAAGTTATTTATGAAATATCACTATAATTACTCTAACTTAATTTCATGTTAAACTTATTTGCTAATATGCTAATTATTCATAAATAAAAATTACCACACCTAATAAATTTATAATGTTGCAACTGCTAGTTTATTTGAATTTTGAATATTTTTATTAAAATAATCAATTTCAACTTTTAATCCTAAATTAATCATTTATTTAGTGTAAATAATTAATCTAGCTAAAATATTCATGTGAATTGTTATCTTCCCTTACCTTACTTAATCTTCTTATAAGAGAAAATAAAATAGAAAAAGAAAACAAAAATTAATTACATCACAAAACTCTTCTTTCTAAATATATTTGAGTTTCCCTAATTTATACTAGTTTCAATGTAAAATAATAATTTAGTAGAGGTTGTATGAGTATTTTTTTCAAGATATTTTTTATAGGTTATGTAAATGATAATGGGCATTGATAAGTAGGAGATATTGTAATGTTGCTATCAAGTTCAATTGTGTAATTTTTGAGTCAAATTCATTGACCCACGTTTCATGAGAACAAATAGAACACTTAGCATCACCTAAATGCAATGAGTGTCTTGTGAATCACTACTCATGAAACATGGTCAACTAATTTGTCTCAAAATCAACTAATTTGACTCAAAAACTATAGGTCCAATTTTGATAACAAATTGACTCAAAAACTATAGGGTTGAATCTTGATAGCAATACCATGATAATAAATATGTACACATATACAAAAAGTAATTATATTATGTGATAGAGTTCATTATTAATAGATTATAATTTAATTGAATTTAGGTAATATGAACTATAATATTTTTTACTTTATTATAGATTTCAGCACTAATCTAAATAAAAAACTAATTTTAATAGTCCATTCTAATTTGATAACTACCTATAGTCACACTTTATTAAATTTTATTAGTTATTTTGAAAGTACAGTTTCCAATTTGCATTAAAAGCAATCAAAATCCAAAGCATCAAAAAAACCCTAAACGGAAGTACATTATTTAACAACTCCTCATAACAATCCCAATAATAGGATATTCCCACTTATCCTCCTAACTCTCCTAACTGCACGTTTTACATAAACAATAAATATTTGTGCCTAAATTCCGTCACTTGACAGACAAATGTTGTTTTCCTCTTGCCGTCCAACGGTTCCTGTTCAATCTATAAATACCAGACAAACCAAAGACAATATTCAGTAGACAATTTTCATCTGGGCAGTAGCAGAAAGTGGGGACAAACAAAGATTCCACATCCACCTCTACAGGTCTTTATTTTGCAGGTTTATTTATATATTCTTATCTGTGTACATAACTTTTATTTCACTCTGAAAGGCTTTTAAAGGGTTGTGAGAAGTTAACTGGAGGCAGAGTTTTATCTATCCCTTCCTGTTACTGCCTTTAAAGGTTTGTTCCCATGTTTCTGCAGTTAACAGGCATGGGTTGATAAACCTCTGCATCCATTTTGATCCTTCCCCTTGTAAAGCTCATCTGCTTGCAATTTCCAGATCATTTTTTAACAAAACATAAAAATGTTTTCAGTTCAGCAGTATTTCTAGTTACATTGAGCAGATCTGCTTGATGTTTCATGTGGGTTTCTAGAAATTGTTCTTTCAAAGCTGAATTTCATGTGGGTTCTTGTTGTGTTGATTATTTGATTAGATTTTGTTGTGATCTGTAATGGATTTTTTTGATATTGCAGAAAATTTGAACTTGGTAGGTACTATTTTTTTTATTAGACTTCATTGTGATGTATAATGAGTTTTTTTAGTATTGTAAAAAATTTGAACTCAGCATCATCTTTTTATTAGATTTCATTAATACCTAAGGATTTAAACTAAGCACTAAGGGTGCTAACATGAACTAGACTCTTAATTTGTAGGAATTTGTAATGTAATAGATTCTTAATTTGTAGAGTTTGTTATGTTCTGCCAGATCCCATATCACAAGAAAATGGGGATTAGGACCGAGTACATCTTGCAGGCTTAATTTGGATGTTGCAGGCCTAATTTGGATGTGGATGTTATTTGATGGATCAATTGACAACATTTGTAATGGGTTGATCAGATTTTTTTTTTAATGTTTAATTGGGCGTGTAGGAAAGGTAATATAATGACTTTGCAATTGTCTTTTAGCTGTTTTTTCTTACTTTTCTGCAACTGTCTTCTGTACCCATTGAAAAACAATTGTGTGGTTGTGATTATAGAATGTAGACTGATTGGTAAGTGATTTGATTGATTTTTTTTAAAAATTTTGTACTCAATCAGTGGAAAAAAATATTAAATAAAGATCACAGACTCCTAAAGAAAAATTACAGGGAATAGTTGTCAAGCCAGCACATCTATAGTAATCTATAAACAATTAGAATAGATAATGGTTTTGTTTTAGCCCAGACAATTTGTGTCAGAATGTAAACTAAACTAAACTAACCTCACAGGAAAGGAAAATTATAATGGTTAAATAGCCTAATAAATAGAATACACTAGGTAATGTGCCCTAGAGGGATTCTTTCATTACCCAATGAAAAAAATATTGTGGTCGGCCTTGCCTGCAGTATTATACACACTTGCATGCCTGTTATGATGTGACAGCTATTTTTTTCTATGACTGCGCACTGTGCCAATTTATCACACCTGCCATTGCTTCTAGTGATGAGTTGTAAATGTACCATTACATGATGTTGATCAGAGTACTCATGAGGAGCATGTCCTTCTAAGAACAGGAATATAAGTAGTCATCATAATAGGAATGTATTTGTTTTGTTCACAGTATACCCATTTTGAGCATTTAAGAATGCGCTTACATATATTTGCAATAATCCTTAGTGTGGAATGGTATCTTAGATTTTGTTCACTTTCTTGTAAGATCAAGTAATTGATCACTTTTTATATGTCAATAGAGTATACTCGTGCTTGCATGGAAAGAGATGCAAGAGTAATGTCCACAGGAAAATATATAAACATTGTATGATATATACATTTAAAATAATAAAGTTGGAAATCCATCTTAAAGCTATATTCAAGAATAAAATAAGGTAAACAAATAAGTTCTTGCAAGTAAAATAGTTATCAACAAAAGTAGTGTCAAGCTTTATTTGGTAAACATAAGGTTGAAACCGTCTAGAGAGAAAAACAGTGGCAATCAGGATTGAAATTAAATTTCTCAATGCCTAAATTGTATTAATTGCAGTAAATGATACTAGCTAGCAAACATACTAGCTAGAGTTTGCTGGAAGATTTTACAAAACTCTATTGATGTAAAATTCTTTTAAAAATGAGATAAACTATCACATATCTCCTTATAGCTTCTAGTCTAGATTTGTTTTAGGCATGAGGCATAACAACATACAACCTCCACAAATTTGTTTAACAGTAGGCTATACTTTCTCAGCAACACCCAAAGTTTATCAACAATTGTACAAAAAATTAAATTTAAAAAAAACAAAAAATATATATTATAGAAGGAAAAAATAACAATAAGAAGTTTCAAAATGCACCAATCATTTATGTTTACATGTTAATTTTGATTATAATTAAGTATATAAACATTACAAATTTACATATTATCCATAAATCAAGCATGAGATTAAACTACAATAATCAATTTGATTTATTTCTTTCATGTTTCAATTTTTTATTGTTGCATTAAAGCTACAAATATTCATCCATCAAATACAACAAATTGGCATAGAGTTAAACGAATATCTAAAGTCTAAATAATAAATTAAAGTTATACAAGTGCTAGTAACAAGACAAGTAGGTTGGAGGCTGACATAGCCTTGTGGTAGTAATACAAAGCTCCACAAAAATAGAGGTTACAACACCTTCATAGCAACAACACATAGCTTCTTCCAACAAACAACTTCACAAGAGCAATACAACTTCAAATACACACAATTCTTATCAACAATACAATAAATTTGAAGAAAAAATACTCTCAAATCACTAGCAAATAGAACATTAAAACTTAGAGGGTCATGACTATAACAATCTTGCAAAAATCATCAAATAGGATCTTACAACAAATATTAATGCATTATAATGTCTCAAAACATTAAAGACCACTATAATGTCAATAAACATTAAAGACCACAAAGAACTTTAAAGAATACAAAGAAGAAAACCTAATGGAAGTTAAGTCAAGAAAACCTAATGGAAGTTAAGTCAAAACCTCACCAACAACGGGGTAAGCTTTTCTTAATAGCGTCTTCAAGTTTAACTAATTTTGAAGTTGCATATTAAAAGTACTTTATACAACATTACTTTTATTTTTCTAATGCAATCTTTGAATCAATGTGGAATACCCACCATTTCATTTTTATTCATAACTAATTTAAGGAGAAATAAATTATACCTATCATTTTATTTTTACTTTTAATTTTCTTATCTTCCTAGTGATCCTAAACCTAAACATTGAATGCATATTATAATATGTAAATATTATACTTTTACAATTTTCATTATGCACAAAATCAATACCTTTTAAAATTTTCACTATTTTGTAATATAATCGCAAACTCTGAGTGTAAATATAATCCTTGAGAAAATTTCAATCAATTTTCATTAAATATTGTTTAAATGAATATTGTAGAGTAAATGTAGTCTTTTACAAATTTTTATTATGCACAAAATCTAGAATTGGGAAATTTTTTATCAAGTTTTGGGGGTAAAAATGCACGCTCATCTATGCATCTTACATTTTAGCTCTAGTTTGGTCCATCGTTATGAAGGCAACTAAATACAAAGGGTTAATAGGAGAGCATATCAAATCTCATAAGTAATATCCCTAATACTAAGAAAGAAAATGCTCATTCTGATGCAGGAGCATCCTGGGTGCAAGGGCAATCTTGCATCACCCAAAAATATGTTTTTTTCTATTCAATAAGGGCTATTTTGTACAAAGTTGCTATATTTGGAAACTTACTATTTTTAGTAAGTTGGTCATTTGAACTCAGAATATTCTAATTTTTCAGGTGAAGGTTCATCTTAGTCATATAAGAATGCCAGTTAAATTTCATTGCCAGATCATCTGTATTGGCGAAGCTATTAAGGATTTACTGTTGAGATTTTAGAGTGCAAAATCTTTGAGCTCAATTTTCAGGACCTTAGAAGCTCTGGATCGAGGTCGAACCCCCAGCTGACTCGCGCTTCGCTAGTCAGGTACTGTAGATCGCGATCTCCCATTTTTGAAAAGTGGTCATAATAGCCAAACGGAGCTACGGTTCAAAAGTTATGGTTTCCAAAAGTTGGGCTACCTAATCTCATATTTTGTAAATATTCAAAGCCGACCCTTTTTGTAATAAAAGTGAAAAATAATTAAATCTTAAGGGTAGTCGGCCTTAATGGCTAGATTTCTGGAACCTTCTCGG
>MU224853.1:2203389-2216724 GCA_018584345.1 Thuja plicata | reverse complement strand
AAAAATATGTTTTTTTCTATTCAATAAGGGCTATTTTGTACAAAGTTGCTATATTTGGAAACTTACTATTTTTAGTAAGTTGGTCATTTGAACTCAGAATATTCTAATTTTTCAGGTGAAGGTTCATTTTAGTCATATAAGAATGCCAGTTAAATTTCATTGCCAGATCATCTGTATTGGCGAAGCTATTAAGGACTTACTGTTGAGATTTTAGGGTGCAAAATCTTTGAGCTCAATTTTCAGGACCTTAGAGGCTCTGGATCGAGGTCGAACCCCTGGCTGACTGCGCTTCACGAGTCAGGCACTGTAGATCGCGATCTCCCATTTCCGAAAAGTGGTCATAATAGCCAAACGGAGGTACGGTTCAAAAGTTATGGTTTTCGAAAGTTGGGCTACCTAATCTCATATTTTGTAAATATTCAAAGCCGACCCTTTTTGTAATAAAAGTGAAAAATAATTAAATCTTAAGGGTAGTCGGCCTTAATGGCTAGATTTCTGGAACCTTCTCGGGCGGTGGAAATTGCCTATATAAAGAAGACCCGTAGTGTTGTCTAGGGCAGTTCTGGGTGGATCGGAGTAATAATTCGAGGCTTTGTCCTACAGAATATTGTAAGTGAAATGCCCATGTGGCTTTGCATATTGTAATTCTGAAAGTTTGTAATTCCACATTTGTGGAGATAATAAGAAGCCCATTTTCTGTTCTTGCAATTTGTTGTTGTTTCTCTGTTTCTGTTATGTGTTTGTGGCATTAAGGGGAGCACCCTTCATCACATTCCCAAATTTTATGCTAACAAACCAGATGCTCAATCCCAAATTTCAAAAGGTTTCATTGGGTGATGGCGAGAGCAGTACAAGAAAGCCACCCAAGGAGGATGCTGGCAAAGGTTGTGGAATTTAGCTTTACACCTGCCAATTGTATTTCTTCAAACTTTTCAAAGTCTTTTTGAATGAATCCATTATGTGTATACCATGCAATCATGGCATTCCACAAGACCACATTTCAATAGATATTCTCCCTATTTGAATTGGTTCTAAAGACTAGAGTGTCTCTCATTTTATTTTGATCTCGTCCTCCAAGTTCTCCACCTTTTCAGGTGAGACATGCATAGGTCTCTTGAATATAGTTCAATGTCATGACACCTGCAATAGAACTTTAACAAATTTCTAATCATTATGCACATTGCTTACCGTGCATCTGATTTTATCAAATCAACATGAACTGGATCTCCAAAAGCAATGAAAAAACTAATTTCTAGGAACTAGAAATGAATATTTGACATTGTACACGTTAAAAAAACACAACATTTTCACATAGAAAACTTTTGGAGGAAACTATTATGAAGATTTTACATCAACTTTTACACTCATTATTTTCTCTTCCTACATAATCGTCTAGATAATTTTCTACAAGAACTTTCTATTCACTATATACTTCATTGTAATGCGGGTTGATGTTCTCGCGGTATTGCTTTACTTAGAATTGCCAATAACCTATTATCACCAATAATCTCTACAAGAGAATTGCCCATTTGTGAAATAATGAAACTTGTTTGCAACTCTCACATCAATTTCCCTTTCAACAACCTTGGAGATAAACTTGGTTGTAGTGTGACAGACAACCCATATTCAAAGTTTCTTCACAACTTTAATAGTTGTTCTAGGAGTTTTGTTTAATAATCCAAATGCAATTACAATCTTATCTCTATGGTGGTAGAGAAGTAATTCATTTTCCTTCTCTTCTAAATCTTTCAGAACTATTCTTGAATCTGGAGAATACCTTGTTGCCTTGATCGTTGAAGATAATTCCTCCAACTTTGCAAGGATCTCCTTTGTCCGTGGGTGCGATCTATCTCCTTCATGAAAAGCATGTATCATTTTAGAGCCTTGAATTCAACTACACTCATGGATTCTTTTAATTCTTGTATCTTTCATCAATCTTCTTACCATTTGAACCTCACCCCCAATTGCCTACTTCTACATAGAGTTTTTCTAGAAGAACTAAAGGCGCAACATTATTGTGATTCATTTCAAAAAGAAGAGATGTTGTAAATACTCTTAACTCTCAATGTTTATGTGATCTATACACACTGAGCAAGCATGCCCATACTACTGCCACCCGTTTAATTGGCATTTTGATTATAAAGTTAAAACTTTCCTCAACATATTCAACACGGCCAAGAAGATTTACCATGCACACATTAGGTGTAGGCTTGATATAATAGGAACCACTCATACCATCTAAGTGTTTACAACCTTCATCTACTAAACCTGCATGGTTACATGCCAATAAAACACAAGTGAAAGTTACATAGTTAGGGTGTGATCGAGAGTGCATCATCAGTTCAAAGAGTTTAAGAACATCCTTGCAATAGCCATTTTGAGCATATCCAACAATCATTGTAATCCATGCGAGAAGATCTCATTGTAGCATTTTGTTAAACAATTCACATGCCTTGTGTATGCTTCCACAGTTTATGCATGTGTCTATCATGGGATTTGCAACTGCAACATCTAACAAGATCTCATTGTGGCATTTTGTCAAACAATTCACGTGCCTTGTGTATGCTTCCACATTGTGTGTATGTTTCTACCATAGGATTTGCAACTGCCACATCCAACGAAAATCCATTTTCAATTATGTTTTGAGGGATGTCCATTCCCTGCTCAAAAGCTCCTATTTTTGCACAAGCTGGGAGGACACTAATGAAGGTTGTGGTGTCTGGCTCCACATGTATCAATTTTATTTGCTTAAAAGTTTCCAAGGCCTTTTTAACAAACCCATTTTGTACATATCATGTAATCAGTGCATTCCAGGTAATGACATTTCTTTGAGGCATTTCTTCAAAAGAATTAAAGCCTTTTCAAGAACACCAATCTATGTATATCTTGCAATCATTGTAGTCGATGAGAACGTAGATTTGTGAGCCATTTTTTCAAACAGTTCACATACCTTTTGTATGCTTCCACATTGCAGTCGATGAGAACGTCTTTGTGAGGCATTTTGTCAAACATATCGCGGACCTTCTGTATGCTTCCACATTGAAGTCGATGAGAATTTCTCTATGAGGTATTTTGCTAAACATGTCGTGTACCTTCTGTATGCTTCTGCATTTTGCATACATATCTACCAGTGCATTAGCAATTACATAATCTCATAAAAAGAACCCTTCTATTATGCTTTGATGGATGCAGATACAGTGTGTCAAATCTCTTATTTTGGCATAGGCTTGAAGTATGGTGGAAAAGGTGAACTGATCCGGTTGAACACCTGTTGCTTGCATTTGGTTAAACAGTACCAATGCTCGCGAGGATACCCATGTCTGCGGTATGTTGTAATAATTGCATTCCAGGATAAAACATCTCGTTCAATCATTTGGTCAAACATTTTGCGGGCATCTACTAATTATTTGCAGTGGTAGCACATACGTATTAACGTATCCTGTAAACGTTTGTGCGAGGGTGACTCGAATACCCTCTCACTGATGTGGGATTGGATTTGCTTACCTTTGGAAAGGGCTTTCTTAGAAATGCAGGTCTACAATTATTGAAGATATGTAGAAGAGTTTACAGTAGGGTTGTGTGTGGTAAGAAGAATGTGTAGTGCCTCCTTTAAACAACCCTTTCTACATAATGCTACTATACTGAGAATGAGATTGTAATTCAGGCTTTGGAAATTCACAATGTTGTTGAATCTAATTATATGGCAATAACAATGAAACACTCTCATGGTCTTTAAAGCGGTTCTATGGACTTTTGGTTAGATCTGTGAATGTTGATGACCTTCATACAAGGAAGTCGAATCCTCCTTTTCTAAAATGTCACATTTTTTTAGCAGAGAATGAGGTTCTACAAGTGGGCTGTGAGCATCAGTGAACAAAGACGCCACAAAGATTCAATTTTGAAATTTTGTTTTAGAAACAAAGTCGTCGGTGGCTGGATGTGCTATCGAAAAACATTTTGTCGGTGCCGTTCTCACTACGTGAGACACTTTTCCGGTGCATTTCCAGGTATATAACATAACTACTTTGTACTATTTTTATTTCTAAATACTACTTGGTTGTGATATTGCTATCAATATTTAACTATGTAGTTATTTGATTCAAACTCATTGACCCATGTTTCATGAGTGGTGGTTCATATGAACCCATCTCTCATGAGAATGAATGGAACACTTAACACTCATTGCACTAGGTGATGCTCACAAAGGTGAAGCAGCGGGACTTCCCGAAGGTCACCCATCCCCGTACTATTCCATCTCGAGTGCACTTAACTACAAAGTTTCCTACCCACTCTTCTTGCAACCCCATTTGCAAAACCTTCAAAAAGTGTTGTGCCTTATGAACAATTAATTAGAAAGCCCCTTAAGCTCATCAAGTGACAAGTAGGAGATATTTTTCCACAACAAGTTAAATTGTGATATTACTATCAGGATTTAATTGTGTAGTTTTTTGAGTCAAACTCATTGACCCATGTTTCATGAGTAGTGGTTCATACAAACCCATCTCTCATGAGGATGAATGGAACACTTAACACTCATTGCATCTAGGTGATGCTCACAGAGTTGAAGCACTGCGACTTCCAAGGAGGTCACTCATCCAAGTACTACTCCAGCTCGAGCGTGCTTAACTAAAGAGTTTCCTCCATAGTTATATCCACTCTTCTTGTGACCCCATTTGAAAAAACTTCAACAAGTGTTGTTCCTTATGAACCATTCATTAGAAAGCCCCTTAAGCTTGTGTGCTAAAATGTTGACACACTTCTATGAGTCATTATATTCAAGATTTATCAAGAATGAGGTCTCAAATGGCGACTCATAGCTCCCTATTCATGGAGTGCAAAATTTTGTAATGGAGGCCCTCAGTTTAGACCTAGTTATGCCCGTGCAAGTACACCATGTAATGAGAGATTCAAAGAGTAAGAGCAAGAATGCTAGTCTCTATGATCACCAAATATGCATTGCAAATGAGAATGAAAGCTATTCTATATGATAACAATGCATGGAAGGAAACTAATCTATATGATAACAATGCATGGAAGGAAATATGTAAGATTAATCTATTGAAAGGAAATATGCATCTAGATTAACATGAATATACTCTAAATGGATTGCCATGGATGCATGAGAGAAGAAGACAAGAAGAAGAAGTTGCATGGTTCAAGCTCAAATGCTCAAACTCTCCTTCAAAATTTCTCTCCAAACCTGCAACATAACAATAGCATAAAAATGTATATCTTGATTATCCAAATGAGAAGGAGGCGTTTCCTTTTAAAGAGCAATGAACGGTAGAGATTAAGAGTTAAAAATAAATAAGAAATGGTGGAGATTAAATATTGGTTGATCCATGTGCTCATATCTTCAAAAGGCAAAATCAAAGGCTATGATTAAGAGGCAAAAAGCCCACCACTGAGGAAGATGTGTAGAAAAATGAACTTTATTTATTTTTATTTAATTTATTTCCTTTTTCATCACAAAGATGGATTTAAGTGAGGATTTTATTTAATTAAAAGAGGGGTTTTCTTTTAATTAAATAAGATTATTTTATTTAATGAAAAAATATATTTTAATTAAATAAGATAATATTATTTAATTAAGAGAGATTTTAATTAAATAAGATAAGATAATTTAATTAAAAGGGGATTTTAATTAAATAAGATTATTTTATTTAATAAAAAGGAATTTTATTTTAATTAAATAATATTATTGATGAAATGATCAAACCTTAGGAAATATTGAAATAATTGAATTAATTATGATTTGATCAAGGAAATTGATTTGAATTAAAATGTTGCAAAACATTGATTCAGGAATTTGATAAATTGATTCCATCATTTGATAAATTGAAGAATGGGAGCCCATAGTCTAGGCGACCATTTTAGGGTGCATACATTTGCCCCTCTTTGACTAATGTGTGATCTTTATGGGAACACATGTAGTCAAAGAATGCAGTTGAAGTGTGAGATCAATTTGGGATCATAAAACAACCTAGACGTGTGATCGACGGACTAGAACACATTAGGACAAATATAAGCTGATTGAAAAAGATAAATTCAACACCCTTATAAATAGGTAATTGACATGGCCAAGATAAGAATCTCAATCAAGGTTGCCCCAAGCGAAGAAATTGATAGGATTTATAAAGTTGAATCAAGGATTGAAGTTTGATAGGTACTGCCCCCTCGTGATCGAAATCGAAATGAGATAGAGGAGAAACAACAAATTGATAAATTTGATCAAATATAACTAAAGATAAGGTTTTTGATGTAAGATGAAAGATATAAAGATCACAGAACCAAGGTAGATCATCAAGCACGAAATATTATGCCCCAAGGTTGAATTAGAAGAAAAAAAGTGGGGTGAAAGCGAATGGATGATAGAAGTTTGGAAGAGGTGGAAAGAAATGGAGAGAAGAAAGAGAATTTGCCTTAGGAAAGAGAATGCCCCAAAATAAATCAAATGTTTAAGATAGAAAATTTTGATTGAGATCACGAAAGAAGATAAGGAAATGAAGATCAAAACATGATCACAGTTGATTAAAAGTCCACAAGAAAGATTAAGGAAACCCTCTCAAACTCATAATGCTGCCTAAAATGCAAAGGTGTACTTGCAATAGAGCAACTATAACATAGGAATTTGTGTTCATCATTCATTAGAGAATGTTAAGGAACTTATTTTCATCATTGGGCCATTATTAAGGGACATTGGAAAATCGCACAATCATCACTAGTCACAAGCGCAACTATGAAGATATGAATGTGATTTATATTGGATTGGAATGTGGAAAGATTCTAACATAAGCATCAAAGACATAAAGGTCAAGATGACTTCAATGTTAGCTTACCCAATTTAATGTAGCAAAACCACGCTCACATCAAGACATAGATGTTGGGATGACCATAAGAATGGTTGTGCAAAAACAGTCAAGGATGATGCCTCAAATTTCCTAAGTGTGTCAAGGGGACAACAAGAGACACTCTAGAGTTTCAAGACCACACCCAAAAGAAAAAAGAAAATAAAAACATGCCCCTATGCCCCAAGTCCTCTAGCTCATCAAGTGATAAGTAGGAGATATTTTTTCAAAACAAGTCAAATTGTTATATTGCTATCAGGATTTTTAACCTGTGTAGTTTTTTTAGTCAAACTCATTGACCAATGTTTCATGAGTAGTGGTTCACATGAACCTATCTCTCATGATAATGAATGGAACACTTAACACTCATTTCATCTAGGTGATTCTCACAGAGGTGAAGCACCAGGACTTCCCAGGAGGTCACCCATCCCAATAATACTCCATCTCGAACGCACTTAACTACAGGGCTATAATAATCTACACTAATATAGAAGGGGGTGGCAAAGGTAAGGTGAGGTGACAAAAGGAAGGTTACTCCTTTGGAAGCTTCTCCCACAAGGGGTAACTATAGTGAGAAAGTCCAACCGCTATAAAGTTAGGTTCTCATCTCCCTTCAGACATTAGTAGTTCAAACCGGGGGTGAGGATAGGTCACCCATTATCCCTACAGGCAGTTCAGGTAATTGCTGCCCATCGAATATATAGGCCATCCCACAATCCCTTTACCCTTTATTATAGTAGGGGTAGGGCCCACCGGTTCATCGGGGCTCCTAATGGTTGTTTGGAAGGTTACTCGGCCACCCAGAAAGAAGGATTGTTGATTGGCTTTCTGGGTTAGGATGGAGCAGGATAACATCCTATGAGAGAACACGAAGCCCTACTATTATAAAGGGAATAGGGTAGAGGGTATCCCGGTTAGGAGAGTTGAATTCGAGTTGGAGCTCAGTTGACCGAGTAGAGGAATGCCAATAGATCGATAGGGCCTTTCTAGTTCTAGTCGATGTTGGAGAAGAATTGGATAATCGCCTACCTAGGCGGCAAGGCCCATATGGTGGGTTGGATTGGATTGTGAAGTGAAGATTGGCCTGCCTCCCGCCATTCGAATAATCTATTTGGGGGCAACCCTTACCCTTAAAAAATAGTAGGGGTAGTGGTAGGGGTTTCCTTGCCCTCACAATAACCCAATGGTCGACTGTGTTAGGATGGAGCATGGGGCCCCTACCATGGAAATAAGACGTATAGAATCTACCTTCATAAACTATAGGCATGACTAGATTGGATGGAGGTTATTACTCCCAGTTGGAGTGGATAATCAGATCGAAAGCAGATCAGGGCATGTGGAAGGGGTGGTTGAAGCTAAGGCCCCGGGGTGCTCGATAATACATTATCGCCTTTAATGCTCTTCCTTCGCGACCAAAGGCCCCCAGTCAAAAATATGCTCATGAAGGCAGGCCTTCCGTTGATGATGCAGTGGCCTAAATTGTTCAATGGGCATCCCCTGCCTACCGGAATGCCCGAATTGGGCAAAGGTGTTCCCTGACGGGCCGAGCGAGGTGGGAGAGTCCTTCCTGCAATGGTTGGGCCGCCCTATTCACCCAAGTCCGGGCTCACTCTGCATGCACACCAACTATACTAGCAGCTGGGGTGCTGTGGAGGTAAGGTTACAGCAAAGCATTGGCTAAGATAGTGGGCCGGGGAGGCGATAAACAATAACTCTGGCCATCCTAACCACCCTATAGATGTTCTTAGCACGGGCGGTGGGTCACCATTCCTACAGTCTGAAAGCATTATGGTGCCGAGATTGACCCGAAATAGAAGGGATGGGCCAATGTCATGAACAGAGGTGAACGCCCCATTCTTTCAGACAATATTCTTCCCGCTGGCAACATGAGGCAACCTTTAGTCCTCCCACCCCATGCAGCGATATCTAACTTCGACAAGTGACTCACCTACCCACCAATCTCATTCTGCATAAACTTAGGGTCCATGTCAGCGATCTATTCTTTGATTCCAGTCAACCTTCTCCGACATTTCCGTATTCTGAGATGGAGGAAGGGATGCAGCGGAGTAGAGGGTGGGTGGTGGGTGTGGTAACTTGTTCGATATAGTCCTCCAATTCCATCCCTACCCCTACTATTGAAAGGAAAGGGTGGATTCCACCTATCTTCCAACCATTCCACCTCTCCAACTTCTTCATATCTGGTGGGTGGAAACCTGGGTGGGTGGGTGGAAACTCTAGTACTGGTCTCCTTCCATTCCAGTTGTTTGAGTGACTGGTTTCCCAGTAGTTGGAGTTACTTTGGTATTCCAGTAGGTATGCAATCTAGTTAGTATTCTAATTGAGCGAGCCTGACTCTGCATGCAGAGTGACTGGAAGTGGAGGGATGGAGGGAAGGAAGTCTGCTTGTTGATCCACTCTCTCTTCTATAGTATAGCAGCTCTCTCTTCCTCTATCTTGAGTTCCACCTCTCTGAGCTAGTGATAGAGTTCCACATCTCTAGCTGCTCTTGAGCTAGTGATAGAGGAGAGAGCTGCTCTTGAACATAGTAGTTCGACTAACTGGACTGAAGTGAGATAGCTCTCCAAGCTCATGCCATTAGCTATACTACATCGGTGGCGAAGCTACCTGCCCGGCCATAGAACTTCCACAACTAATATAGGAGGGGGAGCGCATATAGGCCCCCCAACTATAGATAGTTCTTAATGTTTTAGTGCCCTACTGTTCTAAGGATAAACTTGCTAGATCACCCTGCATGATGAAGGCCCTACTATTCTATTATTCCCTATAATTCTATGGGCGAGTTGATGCACAACTCCTCCAACCGTGGGTGTGGGTGGTCCATTATCCTTTGTTTTCCTAGCAGGATAGTAGAACATTACCCTTCCTATTCTACCCTATCCTTCACCCACGGAACAATAGTCCCAGAGGTGGGAGGCAATAGAGTTTCTTCCCATCCGCCCCCCCCCCCTATACAATTCTATGGCTCTATGGGGCCCCCTACAATTCTATGGCCCTACTATTCTAAAGGGTGGTGCAGGTGCAGGAGACGGGGATTTCTTGTTGAGAAACAGAAGGAAGGTGGTTGAGGAAGTTTCACTGGACCATCGCCCTACAATAATATAATAATAGGGGCCGATTTAGTTGAGGTCACCTTCATTATATAGAGTTTACTGGATAGCCAATCGGTATCAAGTTATCCTTGCCCTCTTTCTCACAGACAAAAGGGACTATAGTTGGATGGGTGGGATGCTCGGATTGATTGATGCTTGGACCGTGGCCAAACACCAAACAACATTCTCTACGGAACATGACTACTATAACCTCGGTCCCCGAGGGTGCTCCCTCCATCCCTCACCTCCGATCCATCCCAGGTAGGAGGCAATAAGAAAAATGGGCCCAGCCCTACAATTTATAGGGGCGGGGCTTGATCCAGTTGCCCGAGGGCGGAATAAAGAAATCCAAATAATCAACTCACGGTGTGGGAGGACAAGGAGAGAGAAAGGCCTTGTAGGGCTCTTACAATAATATGAAAGGGGGCCCTCCCTTAAAATATAGGGGTAGGGGTATGCATGCAGGGGCCCCCTTCTAGATTATTGTAGGGGCCGGGACATCCTTTCCCGGTCCCCCCTACTATTCTAATGGGCAACCCCCTACTATCTATAAGGGATTTCGGAAGGACCATCCAAACAAAATAGAAGTCAGGGTATAAAGGGTAGCCCCAATGGACAGTGTTCAATGGCCCCCCAGTTGCTCGAGCATGCTTTCTAGCTCCGAAAGGGAATCAACATTAGGCAGCTATCACATATATAATATGGCTATTCTTTCCAGCCCTCACCGTGGGTGTAGGATGGTAGAGTGCATCAACACCAGATTCTATATGTAACATGCTCTTCTTTATTCTTCTATTCTCAATTGTTGGGAACTGAAATTAGATTGCTATGTCACTTTGTTAGAATGGTTGCTTGGAATTGAACAATTGTTGGGACTTGAAATTAGATTGCTATGTCACTTTGTTAGAATGGTTTCTTTTCTGGGGGAACCCGAAAAGAATAATAGGGAAACTCCGTAGAAAGAAAGGAATGCATGTGTTGGATCAATCAGAATTGCCAAGCACCCTACTATCTATAGGGGATCAGGGAACCATTCCTACATCCTACATTTTATTCTGGCACATATTGTATCTTGGTTGCTACACCCCATAGAATAGTAGGGGCTAGAATTATGGGCAGGTGCGCTTGGATGGCATCACTACAACATTCACTATATCAATGCGTAACATGCACCACTTCCATTTGTCATGGTGCATACTCCTGTAAGTAGATGCGAACCGATGGAATGGCATCAACTCAGTGGAATGAGGCATGACCCTACCTTTACCTACATTTATTGATGGAATGGCATCAACTCAGTGGAATGAGGCATGACCCTACCTTTACCTACATTCATTGACCTACCCTCACCTACATTCATAAATAGTACCTACATTCATAAATAGTGGGGGTGGGTAGGGTGTGACCGTTGATAGTAGGGGTAGGGGAATGCAATTATGAGAGTACACCAGGTGGCTCGTATCCTAACAAATAGATCTCCAACTGAACCTTGCTTCGTGTTACCATCCCGCGATGGCAAGATCAAAGACAAAGAAAGAATTGGGTTGGAAAAAGAAAGAATGGGGTTGGACAGTGCTCGGAGAGAAAGAAAGGCAGGCCCAACGAGAGAAAAGAAAGCCCAATGAGAGAAAAGAAAGGATGGGTTGGGGCAAAGAATAAGCCCTACCATTCTATAGGCTGGGTTTGGGCTGATCATAATTGCAAGCATAATTGCTAGGGGAACCTGCATCTATTCCTGAATGATTGGGTTTGGGCTGATCATAATTGCAAGTAGAATTGTTAGGGGAACCTGCATCTATTCCTGCCTCCTCCACCATTTCTAGCATCAATTGTATCTTGGCTGCTGCGCCTAAACCATACTTATGGGCTGGTGCGCTAGGAAGGACTCACTACTGAATGCACTATATCTGTACGTAACACCACTTAATTACCCAGGGGAACTACTGATCGATGATGCGATGTGCATTCACCGGGCTGGGCCTATCGATAATATAGGGGTGGCATAAAGAGTAGGGGTGGGCCTCTATATAGTAGGGGTAGGGGCCTATAAAATTTGAGGGGGTTTTGAGAATAGTAGGGGTGCGACCGAGCATAATGATTGCGCAGGGAATCAGAATAGTAGGGGTGGGACTGAGCATAATGATTGCCCATGGAATCCGGCATCAATTGTTGCATCCTCCATTTATTACTCTATCCATGGCTACTGCACCTACAACCATACTATTATATGGTACGCTAGGATACAACCATACTATTATATGGTACGCTAGGATGGCATCACTGCGTAACCCTGGTCAACCACTATGTAACACCACTTGCCTATAAAATGGTAGGGGGCCACGGGTACTCAGTCCTTTATTAGTGATGCAATCCAAGGTGAGGGAAATGGCATCAACTGGGCATGACCCTACCACCACCTTCCTTCATTAAATAGTAGGGGTAGGTCGGGTGTGACATTTATGTAGACATTATTGTAGAGTAAGGCTGGGGGAATACATAAATAATAGGGCTATTAAATAGTAGGGTAGGGGAACTTGCTGCTAAAGTGCTGGAAAGAGAGAGTGGGGTGGGGCTAATTAGAATGAAGGGATGGGATTGGGCATGAATCAATCCTGCATGCACAATGACCCTAACCTCCGACTTGGCAGGATAGAAAGAAAGGATGGGGTGGGGAAGGGAAGAGATTCTATACGTAACATCCCACCCCACATTTTCCCTACTATATCTAAGGTGAATCAGTTGATCCATAAGCAAAAGGCATCTGAGTTAGAAGCAAGGGTGGAATCAGAGGCAACCCTACTATTATAAGGCCAACAGTAGATCCTGTTGCAAAAATTCTAGTAGCACGCGGACCCAAAGGAAGAGGTAGGAGCAGTTCGGGTCCCAGGTTGAGTTGAATCAACAACAGATCGAGATGCCTATAGTTTCTTTAGGCCCGCAGCAGGGGTGAGGGCATAATAGCACATATATCGGGATCGTTCTTGTCCCAAATCCTCCTTATTTGGAACCAATCCTAGCAGCAGAGGCATAGGCTTCTTTAGCGGAGCCCCCTACAATTCTATGGTGGCCCCTACTATTTTCAGGGCAGCGGTTTACCCAATTCTAATGGTTCCAGAAGCCATTGCCAGTGATCCCGAGCTAGTGGACCTCTAGCAGGCATATATAGGACTAGAGGAATAAAGAAGTATCCAAGGAAGGTGTTAAAAAGGCATGCATCCTACAGAACTATCGGGGTGAGGGGCTAAGATTCCCCATAAAGGTTGGGTGGGAGGCAACTTTAACCCCCCGCCCAACGTGCATGTAAGGTGGGTGGGCCCCTCTATCTATCTGCCCTACTATTTGAAGGGGCGGGGATGGGCGGGGGGCCCGCAACGAGA
>MU224853.1:2181920-2203380 GCA_018584345.1 Thuja plicata | reverse complement strand
TAACCCCCCCACCCCCCATTATAAGTTGAGAGTTTTTGCCCCCTCCCCCCCACCTCAACGACATCTACCTCAACTACTGCCCCTCACCCCTAACCCTTTTCAATAGTAGGGGGTAGGGGTAGGGCCATAGCCCTAAAATTCTATGGGGTCGGGGCCCTCCCTTCATTAATTAACCTGCAGCGAGTGACGCCATGCTATGCGGGTTGGGTGGGAACTATAGTTGGGTTGGGTGGGCCATAGAAATTTAGGGCCCGTAGGGGCCCCCCTTCTATATTATTGTAGGGGGCGGGAATTGAGGAAGCAATAATGTAGGGTGTGCATGAGGAAGACCCTTTTGTCCTCTGATGCCATAGAATAGTAGGGGCCACCCACCCATGTTATGTATATAATCTGGAATCTAGCTATCTTATAATAGTAGGGGCCCACCCCCCTACCATGGTAATAGGACGTATAGAATTTGGCCCTTTATCCTTATAATAGTAGGGGTAGGGCCCATAGAATTGTTCATGTGGGGCCCCATAGAATAGTAGGGCCGGCTAACCCTGAGCCTAAATAAACAATAGGGCAATTGATTTGAATTTGAGGCCATGGCCACTATAGTTTTTCTTACCAGTTTCTATAAGTCGAGAAGAGTTCACCTTCGTAGCGCTTAGTTATCAAACCAAACTTAGCCTGAACGCACTATTGAAACCCAGTGCCTTACAATCTATAGGCCCAGCAGAGTAAGCCATTGGTTCAGTTGTTGCTGCTAGATCGACTTTTGCTGCTTACGACTATGGGTATGAATCTTTGGTTCGCTTTGGATCTCGACCTGGCCCATTGTTTCTATAGGCACCACCAACTATAGGAGAGGGGCCGGGTAAACTACTCAGTCAATTTCTGTGCCCTAAAATTTTATAGGGGAAGTAAAATGTGCATGTTTCTGATAGATGACGAAAGAAACATGAGCAGTTCCAGGATGAGATCGAGACCTATAAGTGAAAGGTGAAAGGGAGCAGGACCAATGGAAGTAGTTCAAGCACTAGTACCAGATTATGTCGATGATCCAAATTATACAGTCGCCTATAGATAAGTAGGGGCAGTCGACTAAGTAGATTCTATAGACCCATAGCCATAAAGCAAGCTAAGCTAGAAAGCTCGCCAAGATTCGACAAGGAACAAATTACGTAGGGGGCCCTCTTGTCGTCCCACTTTAAGATTCTTCATTAGCTAGAGCAGTTGACTTAGCATATCAGAGCATATCCACCAGTAGCAGATATATCCAGTAGCCCAACTAGTTTCATATCCTTCAACAGCAACACCAGCCCTTCAAATATATGGGCCAGTAGCATCATAAGTAGTAGTAGCAGCACCAGCCGCAGTTTCGGAGGTATAACAAGTAGAAGCAGTAGTTTAGCCAGCACCAACAACCCTCTATCTATATGGGGATTTTGATCCAGAGCTAGAGGTTGACCATGATTCCCTACCAACAGAAGCAAATCCAGGTGCAGATACAATTCTAGTTCTCGCCATCCACTAGCTGATCTTGACCCATACATGTAGCATCCCTTACAGTTTGTCCAGCAGCATCTTACCCTATTCCGGGTTTATGCGCATCTTGTCTAACTATAAGGGCGCCCTACGGGGTAACACTCCAATTCCAGTTATTAATCCAAAAGCATCCGCCTTAGCCATAGCCATAGAAATTATAGGATAGGATAGGATAAGCCCCCCTTAGAATAGTAGGGATCGTGAACCACTAGATCCTGCAACTTCATAAGGAGAACTATGTAGCGCTCCCCGTACTACTTGCCTATCCTGAACTAAGAGCATGGACAATTAGGTTTCTAACTCCAAATGGAACTGCCCCGATGATTGAGATAGATGGACAAGACTTCTTGTTATAGACTAGAATGATTGAGAACAAAACTTACCATGCGATACATAGATAGAATGGAAAGCGAGACAATTCCCAAAATTACCAGGGGCTGGGGATGAATAGGCGCATAGCGCATCATCCACCCTCTGAATATGAGAAGCAACGTACCATACTCCATACTGATCCGAGCCTACAAATATCCGCATGGAGAATTCACCTATAAAATCATTCATTCCACTGCAAGTCACCCTCGCTAGAAGGTAAGGTTATCACTTTGTCACGTCCTCTCTGCTCCACCTTTCCCCTAGGAGAGTCTCTGAGATACCGGGTATAGCCTATATATTGGCCCATTATCTTTAGTTAGAGAGATTATCGTGGAAGGATCCCAGGCAACACAACTCCATGCGGGGATGACTTTGACTAGGAACTGGGACCCTGGATAGAGCTTCAACCTTGAGCTTAAAGGCATCGGACTTGAACCTCAGTGAATGTGACAGTCGAATATGCGGCTTCCATAGCCCCTCTTTTCTATTATTAATCTGAGTCACCATAAGCTATCTCCTCCCACCCTTGCTGTCGAAGAATCTGTTCCATTCCCTATCCTCCACTACGTTAAAGAAGGTAATAACCTAGATGGATGTGTTGTCCCAGCAGTAAAGGCAGCTTCAGTAGTGGGAGCATTTGAACCAGAGTCTTTTGATTCAGTTACTCGAGCGCTTTATCCTTTACCAGTTTGAGTTGATTCAGTAGCTAAGGCAGAGGCACTACCAGTAGTGGGGGCAGTAGATTCTATATGATGCAGATCCAGTCACCTCACCTTCATTTCATTCAGGCGAGGGCTAACCTATAGATAAGTAGGGGCCAATAGCATAGGCAGTATCATTCAGTCGCAGTTCCACCTGCTGTGGATCCACTAGTTTTTGAGTCCCCAGTAACAAATTGAGTAGCCCTTATGATAGTAGGCAGTTTCACATTCTATTGTCCAGGGTCGCCCTCTGCATGCATAAAAACCTTAGGGCCAACCCTTATACGTCAGCCAGGGTAGGGCCCCCCCTTCTATATTATTGTAGGGCCCTCTGCATCCTCTATATTATTGTAGGGCTTAGGCGATTCTTTTCGATTCAGATAAAGTTGCATAGCTAAACCCAGAAGTTGACCAAGCAAATGCACTAGCATGGAAGGCAGTTTCTCTTGTTGAATAACCCCCACCCCTTAGAATAGTAGGGCATTAAGCATCCATTCCAGATCAATAGACTATTTAATAGCCACCTAGCCTAGCCAGCTTCAAAGCCACCCTCCAAATCGCCATAGAATTGTAGGGGCCAAAGCAAAGGAGGGGACAACATAGGTAGAGGCAGACACACGGGCATGAACAAAGACGATTCGAAACCTAGTTTCCCTGGAACCCTATAGAATGGTAGGGCCAATCGTTGACTTGTAATCAACCTATAATCAGTAGTTTGAAGCACCAATTGTGGAACCTCTTTATCTAGCACCAGCAGCTGTAGTGGATGTTGATCCCATTGAAGCTGTGGTATTCCGTGCTATTTCTTGGCTTTTGTGCTCTGTGCTCTTATACGGTAGTTAATATAGGTGACCAGCTTCGGTTGCTAAGATAGTTATACTCGTCATGCTCTGTATGTATGGGTAGGTGCTAGGAGTTGTCCTCTGTCTATGTAAGGTCTATTCTTGGCTGGGTAGCTACGGTAACGCTCTGGAAGGAACTCAACTCTCCTCTGGTTATTCCTCACCTGAATGCCCTACTATTCTAAAGGGAAGGTGAGGTTTCAAAAATTGCATCATAATATAATGAAAGGAGGGTGCGCGGTAAGAGTATATGGTCCGGTGTGGTTTAAGAGAGTATCTGGTTCGGTGCTGAATGCAAAAGTGTCATAATATCAAACATAACTGGTATAACATAACTGGTCTGTAGTCTATGACTTGATAAGAGATCAGTGCAGTAGGGAGTGTCCTAATAGCTTACTTCAATAACCTGCTTCCTTCGCCTCCTGTTGATGTTAAGAGTGTAAGTCTGACTGAATAGCTTCCTCATTTCTTTGAGCCTAAGGGATCCTATAATGGATAGTATAGGGAGCTTACTGAGTTTATGAACTGGAATACCTCCTCCCTTTCCAGCGTGCCTAGTTCCATCTACCCCTCATTTCTCATCCTAGTATAGCTTCAGGAGTGCACACCTAAACCATATATATAGCTGCAGTTCCAGATCTACCAGCCCTACTATTCTAAAGGCGCCCAGCATACCTATAAGGTAAATAGGCATGGCTTGCTGGTAGGGAGGTTTCAGATCCACACGGGAAGCATCACAATTTCCAATAACATAAGCACCCAAGCAAGCACAGGCAGAGGCACTACCAGCAGCAAATTGAGAGCCTTAGAATAGTAGGGGCCCACACCCTCCGCTTAGAATAGTAGGGCATTGCGGATCCCCTTCTATATTATTGGTCGAAAGCCACTAGTCCTAGTTTAGTCCCTACTCCATATAGTATCTACCCCAGGCCAATCACAACTCAGGCCAGCCGCACTAGAGGTCATTCTAGCATCGTTCTGGACCATCCTCCGCTCAATATCGACCTCTGCTCCCCCTCTAATAATCCTCTCCATAATACAATAGCCATAGAATAGTAGGGGCCCCTTAGAATATAGTAAGGCAACTAATGCCTTACAATTCTATGGGCGATAGGGCTTGGATGATCTTGACCTCGATGTGGTCCTAACCTCAACTTGTAAGGTCAAAATTTCTATGCGTGCGACCTTTCTCTAAATGCACGTGGCCCTTATCTTGATTCGTCAGGGTTTCTATGCACTCTACTCTTGTCTTTCCTCCTGCCTCTCTAGTGGTGGCCCATGCCTATGGTGTATAACCCCCAGGAATATAGGCTCTGTTCCTACCTTGACTATGGGTTTATACCTTTACTATGGATGGTTCCGGTCCAACAACTGGATATGCACCTGGCACTTTATCTCGAGCCACTGCGGAAGGTGCTAGTGCTTCTTATACTAGGTAAAAAACATGTGCTTCTACCCTAGCTTTCTTTGCCTCTACCTCTGTTGCCTTTACTCCTGCTACTTCCCCTATTGCCTCCACTACCTCCGCCTACGTCAATTTTCCCTACTATCTATAAGGCACCTATGTTTTTCCTATCCTATAAAGGCTCATTATCCTCCTGCTATGGCTTTATCCCATTCAAAAATAGTAGGGCGCCAACTTGAGTAGATAAATCTTCATTTGGTAATGTGCCTTCCCCCTTTCCCTTTTAATTTTGCCCATTTCACTTTATAGCTAGAGGGACATAAATAGAAATATCTTTGAGAGATTTTTCCAACCAATGTACCGGGGCCATACCAACAATTCAATTTGATCGTTGACTAGCACCTATAAAGCCCGCCCTCCCGTCACCTATTAAGTTGACCTTTTTTCTTTTTGACCCCCATAGAATAGTAGGCATTACACCTTTGTGCTTCGATCCCAGCGGTCGAGTAATTCATCGAATACAATACATTGATGCATTACTTGTTTGATACTGTAGAGATCGAATCTACTTTTTTCTCCGTCGTCACTGAAGTGGAGGGATCTCATTTTTAAAGGCACTTTCAGTAATGTTTGGATGTGGGCCCACGAGCTCATATCATGTCGATAACTAGAGAGAGAATAAAGCCAGCCAGATTTCATCCATTTTCGTAACCCCCAGCCGAATTGTAGGGCCAGTGACTCGGGTTCCTCCATTTCCATAACGATTCCCAGTGACTAGGGAGAACAACGCGCTAAAGAGAGTAGGGCCGTACACTAAAGATAGTAGGGCGAATACCAAAACCAAACAACCATCTCGCTAACTTCGATGAAATCATCATGAAGATCTGTTGAGGCGATGAAACTAGTCACCCCTACTATTCTAATGGGCGAAAGCCCATGGCGAATAGTAGTGGAGGCCCTACTATTCTAAATTGTCAAGCCTTAAAGTGCATCCTCCCAATGATAGGTATGAGAATGCCTATATAATAGAGTTCCGTTAGGAACAAAATTGGGACCCTGTTCGTTGCCCCCCCTATAGAATATAGTTTGACAAGGTGGCGTGTTGAAGTTTCACTATTTATGGGAGTGATTGATTGCTCTCCCGATAATATTGATGAGCGAGCGGTGATGTTACCCATCATATAGAACTCTCCTAAGCTTGCTTTCTTATCAGCTTAGGTTTGGTTCTATACGTAACATGCCTCCCACAAATGGCATCTACCCACATGGTTTGCCCCCATCTCGATCTATCTCTAAGTTGGATGGCCCTACTATTCAATGGGCCTAAAGGAATAAGTATGGTTTGCAATGCCCCTACTATTCGCCCCTTATAATAGTAGGCAGGGGGATGGTTTGCAATGCCCCTTCCTCAACCTTTTCAGCTGGATGGTTTGACCAGAATGAAACGCTAGAAAGCCTATAGTGAGTGGTGCATAGGGAATAATAGTTCCCGGCCCTACAGTTAACCCCTACTATAACTATATGTCGCAACTGGGGCCCCTATCAATTCTATGGGGCTGATGCCATGGTGCACAGTGGGAGGGAATAATAGTTGCTTGGCCCTACTATTCTACAATAGGGGCTTGCAACCCAATTTGCAAAACCTTCAGCAAGTGTTGTGCCTTATGAACCATTCATTAGAAATCCCCTTAAGCTCATCAAGTGATAAGTAAGAGATATTTTTCCACAACAAGTCAAATTGTGTTATTGATATCAAGATTTAACTATGTAGTTTTTTAGTCAAACTCATTGACCCATGTTTCATGATTAGTGGTTCACATGAAACCATCTCTCATGAGAATGAATGGAACATTTAACACTTATTGCATCTAGGTGATGCTCACAGAGGTGAAGCATCAAGACTTCCCGGGAGGTCACCCATCCCAGTACTACTCCAGCTCAAGCACGCTTAATTGCGGAGTTCCTCCATGGTTAAACCCACTTTTCTTGCAGCCCCATTTGCAAAACCTTGAACAAGTGTTGTGCCTTATGAAACATTCATTATAAATCCACTTAAGCCCATCAAGTGATAAATAGGAGATATTTTTCCACAACAAGTCAAATTGTGATATTGCTATTAGGATATAACTATGCAGTTTTTTGAGTCAAACTCATTGACCCATGTTTCATGAGTATTGGTTCACACGAACCCATCTCTCATGAGAATGAATGGAACACTTAACACTCATTGCATCTAAGTGATGCTCACAAAGGTGAAGCACCAGGACTTTTTGGGTGGTCACCCATCCCAGTACTACTCCAGCTCGAGCGTGCTTAATTACAGAGTTTCCTCCATGGTTAAATCCACTCTGCTTGCAATCGCATTTGAAAAACCTTCAGCAAGTGTTGTTCCTTATGAAACATTCATTATAAATACCCTTAAGCTCATCAAGTGATAAGTAGGAGATATTTTTCCATAGCAAGTCAAATTGTGATATTGCTATCGGGATTTAATTGTGTAGTTTTTTGAGTCAAACTCATTGACCCATGTTTCATGAGTAGTATTTCACATGAACCCATCTCTCATGGGAGTGAATGGAACACTTAACACTCATTTCATCTTGGTGATGCTCATAGAGGTGAAGCACCAAGACTTCCTGAGAGGTCACCCATCCCATTACTACTCCAACTCAAGTGCGCTTCACTACAAAGTTTCCTTCATGGTTAAATCCATTATGCTTGCAACCCTATTTGCAAAACCTTCATCAAGTGTTGTGCCTTATGAATCATTCATTACAAATCCCATTAAGCTCATTAAGTGATAAGTAGGAGATATTTTTTCACACTAGGTCAAATTGTGATATTGCTATCAGGATTTAATTATGTAGTTTTTTGAGTCAAACTCATTGACCCATGTTTCATGAGTAGTGGTTCACACGAACCCATCTCTCATGAGAATGAATGGAACACATAACACTCATTACATCTAGGTGATGCTCATGGAGGTGAAGCATTAGGACTTCCCGGAAGGTCACCCATCCCAATACTACTCCAGTTTGAGTGCGCTTAACTACTAAGTTTTCTCCATGGTTAAACCCACTCTGCTCTCAACCCCATTTGCAAAACCTTCAGCAAGTGTTGTGCCTTATGTACCATTCATTATAAATCCCCTTAATCTCATCAAGTGATAATTATGACATATTTTACCATATCAAGTCAAATTGTGATATTGCTATTAGGATTTAACTATGTAGTTTTTTGAGTCAAACTCATTGACTTTCTGCACAATTCAATATTTTAATTCCTGTTCTCAACTATGCAATTCTAATAGAGTTTTTTACTGTTTCGCAATTTTGCAAGTTTCTATGATTCCTACCACAATCAAAGTGATACATTATGCATCAACAACTACCAAACATTGTAGTGCAACAAAACTACACCAACAAAACAATCTTTCTAGTTTGTCATCTTTTTTGTTCTTTCCAAGATGATATTCTGTACGCTACAAATAAAATAAATGTGCAATCTATAGTATTATTTGCACTTGAATGTACAACACATTACAACCACCTTTTATGTAATCTCAGCATTCCTTTTTTTGTTTATTGCAATTAGGTCCCACAATAACAAAGTATTGTCTACTGTTAAAATATCATTTTGAGAAATGAGATGTAATATTGTGTTCTTTTATCATTTATAATAATTTATCTTTACAAATATTTTACAATGTCAAATGTACATTCATACTTTCTTTTATATAAATAGTATATTTTTTAAACAAAAAATATGCCTATTCTAATCAAACTCAATCAAGCACTTTTAAAATTACAAACTATATGTATATAGTAACATTCTAATTAAATATCATAACATTTTAATTACTTAAATACTTTATTTTGATGTAATAGCCTAACCAATTATATTAATTTAGAAACATAAGTACAAAAAAATCAAAACATAAGTAGGGGAGGAATTAAACTCACTCCCCGAGAGTCATACAGGCCTATCCTAGAGCACAGTAACCAAATTAATATATGGGAAATTACCAGACACAAAAGCAAAAATATGGACATATCCTAGAGACAAAACAATCCTATGCAACCAAGACAGTAGCAGAAGGAGGAGGAGGGTCTAGTTCATCCTTCTTCCCCCACGCTTCTGTGGGATTCGACTCAGGGTCTGGAAGAGTCCATCTATCCGCATTGTCTTCCTCAACCTCTTTTTCTTCCTAGTGCAGAGAGATTGCCAGATCTAGTTTGAGAAACCATTTAGAAGATGAAGACCATCTTGAATCTGCACCGAAACTGGGCCAACCTGAAGGTGCAAAAGGAACACTACCAGCAGGAGGCCACCTAGATGGGGACCCATGATGTGGTGGGGTGCAAGACCGTCTGCAAGGTGAAATACGATGATTAGGTGAACGACGTCGGAGAACCTGTGAACAAAGTGTGTCTGAACGCCGACGAGAGGAACTGCGACCACGATGACGACCACGAGAAGGAGATCGACCACTGGTAACAGAATCATCTGGTGGATCCCTGGAAAGCTTACAAGGGGCATTACCCCATTGTTGCAGAAGCTCCTGCAAGTGGTTCACCTCAAGAGCCACCTTATCAGCTTGTACTTGTATCTATATCATCACAAATTATTACATGTGCAAGCTTTAGAAAAAATAGAGACATTAGTATCTATTAAAGTGACATGTGAACAAACTACCACATTTCTATCCTTCCATATAGAAAATAAGATTTCCATCCTGAAAGTATGCCGAAGTTGAAGAAATGGGAAGGAAATCTAGGGTTATCAGCCAGGAGAACCATATGCCAGGAAAAAAATTCTGGGCAAAATGGACAAAAGAAATCATGAATCCAAACCCAATAATTTTGAGCCCTTCTATACAACCAAAAAATATGAAGGAAAGACTCAGATTGTCTGGAGAAAGGGAAATGTGGATCTAGAAGGCCTAAATGGTGAAGGTGGGAGCTTAGAGAAAAGCCTTGGAAAACTATACACCACACAAAATATGCTATTTTGGGTTCTGTGATAGCAGACCAGATAATGACAAACCGCAACCTCCAGGTTGAATGTGAGGACTGTAAATATCATCGCTGGTTAAGAACCTAGACACTTGTAAAATGAGGCAAAAGCCACTGATATCCTTGTTGAAGTTGATATCAAACAAAATTTGTCCGAGGATACCAATGCTAGTCCTTCCACCAGGGCTTGATGCTTGAAATGCCAATCTTGTGGAGCAATTCCATTGGCAAAGTTGAGAGAAGCAATTCAAAAGTCTGATGATCTTGGTAGACAAAAATGGACTTGCAAATCCTCCCAAGTGTGAAGAGACATTGTATGCCTAGAGAAAAGGTTTCTAGGGTTCTTTATACCATGCTTATGAAAGCAAAGAGCGTGAATACCTGGGAGATGAGCCAACGGAAGGCCTTGATCTTGGATTAAAGGAGACCACCAAAGATTGTGTTGATTGAAAGTTAGTCCATCTCAAAATTCGGCTCTGTCCCAACGAAGCCATGGTTTAGCTACTTCCCAGGCTCGCCAAATGATTTTGGCGACAAATAATCCCTAGATTTGCATTGGTTCTCGCTTGAGAAAAAGGGTTTGAAAACCAATGCCTTTCCAAGGTGGTTGGTGCAAAGGAAACCCAAAAGAGATGCAATTTTGAAGAACTTTCTAAGCTTCATTTTCTAAAATGGAGCGAATAACCCATTTGACTCACAAGGCTTGACCTTGTTTCTAGGTGGAAATGAGACTAAGGCCGCTAGAGTTCTTGGGAAGGAAACAATAATTCCAAGCAACTCTGTAGAAACCACGTTTCTCTGTATCTGAGGCCCATAGAAAATCATGTAACAACTTCTCAAGCTTGTTGTATGAGAATTTGGATGACGCCCAACAAGAAGAATAATAAACATGTATTGCTATGAGCACTTTGGAACAAATTTGAAATTTCTCGACGAGGGAAAACGACTTGGTCAACCAGTAGGCCACTTTGGTCTCAATCTTTGAAAGAACTATATTCCAAAGCTTTGGCGCGGAACCATGAAAAGAAAATGGGATTCCCCAAAAATAAAAAACATGTCCATGATGAATCTACTTCCATTCATATTGAAGAATCCATTGTGGAGCTAGAAGAAATGACTGACGATAACAAAGGGTTTTGTGCCATTGAATGACAGAACTAGAAGATAAGAAAAAAGTTTCTAAGCATTGAAGTACATTCTAGATATTAAGGAAAGAATCATCTATGAAATGACCATTCACTAGCTGAGAAATGGAATCTGGAAGGGAAATACCTCGAACACGGCCTACAGAGATAGCAGAGGTAAGAAAATAGCCAAAGCCTTCAGCAACAAAAACATACAAGGAAGGGGCCAATGGGCAACCTTGACAGATGGACCTATGCATGCCGAAAGTATGAGATTGATGAGCATTAATAGTAATGCAAGAAGAGACATCTGCAAACAACATTTGAATAGAGAGAACAAAATGAGGTCCAAAACCAAGGGCTTTTAATATAGCAAGAATGAAAGGCCACTCTATGCGGTCATAAGCTTTAACAAAATCAATTTTAAGAAAAAATGGCATTCCGGATGGACCGAAGGGCCCAGTCCATACCCTCCCAGACAATGATGATATTATCTAGAATAAATCTAGATTGAATGAAACCAGTTTTCTCAGGACGCACAATCTGGGAAGAAGATGACAAATTTTTAAAGCAAGGGCCTTGGCAATGATTTTATATGACAAATTAAGCAAGGTTATCGGCCGCCAATTACAAATGTCTTTTGGATCACCAGTTTTAGGTATGAATTTTATATTTCCTCTATTTATTTCTTATCTTAAAATCTCATTTTGGAAATCTTCAAGATAAACATGATGCAGGTCCGAACTGACACATCCCAAAGAGCTTTGTAAAATTAACATGGAAAGCCATCACAAGTTGGGGATTTGTTATCTGCCATGAAAAAATCTAGCTTCCTTAAGGTATTGTATAGACAAAATCTGATCACAAAAATCCCTTTGAGAGGTTGTAAGACGAGGAGGAACTGCTGCAAGGCAATCTTCCAGGGCTTGTTGACTGGCAGTTATAGGTGCTTGAGCAGTGAAAATTTTCTGGTAATGATTAACACAGTCTTGGAGAATGTCGGGAAGTTTAGTAAGAATTGAATTTCCCTCTCTAATCCTTTTAATACCTAGAGAGGAATGTCAAGGACGTAGACAGGATAAAAACTCTTTTCTGGCTTGATCTCCAACTTTCAACCAGTGCATACATGCCTTAATATGAGCACCTATGGTTACATAGTTGCCAACAACCTGCTGGTGATGACGGAGAGTAGCCACCTTTAACTGTAAATCAATTGAGAAAAGGATGAGCTACCAAGCTCTCTATAGCAGCACACAATTTGTTGGTAGTCTAAGCATAAGACCGTCGACGGAATTGGGTTAGCTGTCTCCCATAAAAAAATAAGGAATTTAGTTGTTCAATGAATTGCATGATTCCACCACAAAATCCAACCTGTTGGTTGAGTGGGTTTGGGTTATAAATTCCAAATCCTCTGCATAATTTAATTGAGTAATGGGTATTGATAAGTAGGAGATATTGTAATATTGCTATCAGAGTTCAATTGTGTAATTTTTGAGTCAAATTCATTGACCCATTTTTCATGAGAACAAATAGAACACTTAGCATCACCTAAATGCAACGAGTGCTAAGTATTCTATTAATACATATCACATATACAAAAAATAATTGTATTTTATGATAGAGTTCATTATTAATAGATTATGATTTAATTGAATTTAGCTGATAAGAACTATAATAATTTTTACATTACCATGCATTTCTGCATAATTCTAAATAAAAAAACCAATTTTAATATTTCATTCTAATTTGATACCTACCTCTAGTCACACTTTAATGAATTTAATTAATTATTTCGAAAGTACGGTTTCCAATTTGCATTAAAAGCAATCAAAATCCAAAGAATAAAAAAAACCCTAAACGGAAGTACATTATTTAACAACTCCTCATAACAATCCCAATAATAGGATATTCCCACTTACCCTCCTAACTGCACGTTCTACATAAACAATAAATATTTGTGCCTAAATTCCGTCACTTGACAGACAAATGTTGTTTTCCTCTTGCCGTCCAACGGTTCCTGTTCAATCTATAAATACCAGACAAACCAAAGACAATATTCAGTAGACAATTTTCATCTGGGCAGTAGCAGAAAGGGGGGACAGACAAAGATTCCACATCCACCTCCACAGGTCTTTATTTTGCAGGTTTATTTGTATATTCTTATCTGTGTACATAACTTTTATTTCACTCTGAAAGGCTTTTAAAGGGTTGTGAGAAGTTAACTGGAGGCAGAGTTTTATCTATCCCTTCCTGTTACTGCCTTCAAAGGTTTGTTCCCATGTTTCTGCAGTTAACAGGCATGGGTTGATAAACCTCTGCATCCATTTTGATCCTTCCCCTTGTAAAGCTCATCTGCTTGCAATTTCCAGATCATTTTTTAACAATGTTTCAGTAGTTTGGAAAAAGACATAAAAATCTTTTAATTTCAGCACCATTTTTAGTTACATTGAGCAGATCTGCTTGATGTTTAATGTGGGTTTATCTTTCAAAGCTGAATTTCAGATGTGGGTTCTTGTTGTGTTGATTATTTGATTAGATTTTCTTGTGATTTATAATAGATTTATTTGATATTGCAGAAAATTTTAATATTTTATTGTGATGCGTGATGAGTCTTTTTTAGTATTGCAAAAGTTTGAACTCAGAACCATCTTTTTATTAGATTTCATTATGACCCAAAGATTTAAACTAAGCACTAATGATGCCAACATGAACTAGATTCTTAATTTGTAGGAATTTGTAACGTAATATATTCGTAATTTGTAGAGTTTGTTATGTTCTGCCAGATCCCATATCACAAGAAAATGGGGATTAGGACCGAGTACATCTTGCAGGCCTAATTTGGATGTGGATGTTATTTGATGGATCAATTGACAACATTTGTAATGTGTTGATCATAATTTTTTTGATGTTTAATTGGGTGTGTAACTGTAGGATAGGGTAATATAATGACTTTTCAATTGTCTTTTAGCTGTTTTTTCTTACTTTTCTGCAACTGTTTCCTGTACCCATTGAAAAGCAATTGTGTGGTTGTGATCATAGAATGTAGACTGATTGGTAAGTGATTTGATTGATTTTTTTTTTTAAATTTATTACTCAATCAGTGTAAAAATTTATTATATAAAATTAAGATCACAGACTCCCAGAAGAAAAATGATGAGGAAACAGTTGTCAAGCCAGCACATCTATAGTAATCTATAAACAATTAGAATAGATAATGGTTTTGTTTTAGCCCAGACAATTTGTATCAGAATGTAAACTAAACTAATAAACTAACCTCTGACAGGAAAATTATAATGGTTAAATAGCCTAATAAACATAATACAATAGGTAGTGTGCCCTAGAGGGATTCTTTCATTACCCAATGAAAAAAATATGGTGGTCGTCCTGGTCTGCAGTGTTATACACACTTGCATGCCTGTTATGATGTGACAGCTATCTTTTTGTATGGCTGCGTATTGTGCCAACAGTTTTATCACATCTGCCATTGCTAGTCTTGTGAGTGTACTCATGAGGAGGATGTCCTTCTAAGAACAGGAACAGGAATATAATAAGTAGTCATCATAATAGGAATGTATTTGTTTTGTTCACAGTATACCCATTTTGAGCATTTAAGAATGGAATTATTTATATTTGCAATAATCTTGAGGATGAAATGGTATCTTAGATTTTGCTCACTTTCTTATAAGATTAAGTAATTATCACTTTTAGCAGGTCAATAGAGTATATAAAAGCAATAAAGAATGAATAATTAAGATTTGTAGTAAGTTTTGTTAGATTATATATAAGTAATCATTTTTTATTTCAAATAATATAAAACATAAATAAGAGATATTTTAAAAATAAATCTTTATGTATAATGAAACATCAATTTTTTATAGAAAGGAGTAGTTATGCGTGACTAATGGTTAAATGTATACTTCATTGTACATACAAATATGGGTGTTAATATTTATGTAATTGACTTCTTTTCATTTTAATAAAATAGTTGATATAATTCTCCTTCAATGTCACTTGACATGTCCATTTAGGTATGCGATTAACAGCCTTTGAAGTTCATATAGGCACCTTAATGTAATAATTAATGGAGGGGCAAAGGTGTCACTAAAACCAATGCTTGTATATGATTATTTATTTTGAGAAATAATTGTTTATGTTAAGAAATAATTTTTATAGATCTTGTTCATTGGTTACATGCTTTTACCCTTGTGAAATAATTAATGGAGGGACAAAGTTGTCACTAAAACCAATGCTTGGATATGATTATTTATTTTGAGAAATAATTGTTTATGGTAACAAATAATTGTTATAGATCTTATTCATTGGTTGCACACCATTATTTATGTTGACAAATGATTGATATAGATCTTGTCCATTGTCACATGTAATTATCCATGTGAATGAAAAATATAGATCTACAATTGGCGCTCTCCATCTCTTGTGAGAGTACTTGATTTTGCATTCACCATACTAGTGAGCTTCACGATGACACTCCCTATTTTGCTCTCTAACATCTATCCCTTGTGTAGTATGAGTAGCACTTGAAATGTGATGTATTCCTTTCCATGTTGATGTTGGTTCATATTATATACTTGGATTCATGTATTCTCAATGCCATTTATGTGTGTATACTCTTTGCCCCATGTGTCGTGCGTGTGTATTTGGGCCTTGTGACCATGTCCTAGCATAGTGGGGTGGACTTATAGGTATCACATGGTTGAGTAGCGTGGAAACCACATTTGCAAATCAAAATAATATGATGAGATTGATCAACAAATCATCTACACAATTTTTTTTTAATGCAATTAGCTACTTTTATTCAATACAATTGTATGATCAAAGGATATCCGAGTCTTACTAAATAATGTGATTGTAATATTGTTTATTGAAGATCTCATGTAGGCGTGGATTGTAATTAAAATGGTATATGATAGTAAAACTAATCCTAGTTATATTCTGATTCGATGTTGGAGTCCAGCTTTATTGAGTTATGGTTACTTCTAAGCTTATGCGTTGATTAGGTAAAATGAATGTAGGAACATTTCCGTTAGGTTTGAAAGCAACTTAATGCATCTTGGAGTGGTCTTGAGAAGTGTAATGAACATATCTTGTGGCCTTAATTTTTGCATGTGATTGTTTCAGTGTTGAGTCATTTTGGGGCTTTTTATATAGTCTTGTCAAGTTGGAAAGTGTTGTAACTCTTTTCCCTTGTTTCCTTTTTCTTAAGTCAATGTGTGGTATCATTGAGGACCTAATAACTTTGCTTGCCTTCTTATGTGTATTTATTGATGGTATATATAATGCTTAGAGGAAACAAATCTTTATTTATTGATGTTTTAGAGTGTGGTCCTTGATTGCTTGGTGTGTCTTGTAGGTCGATACTTGACTCTAGATTGCTCATTGGCTAGGACTTCAATGCGTAGATTGGACAACAAAAATCGTGATAGACTACAACACTCAAAATGGACTCTAGCACTCAAAGCATAATATAAGTGCTAGACAGGGACACCATCGCTTTGGGATTAGTGTTTCATTTGTATGGAAGCTAAGGTAGTGGAACAAATTCCTACATTAACTTTGAGAGGAGATGAAATTTTTTTTTCAAATTTTTACAACAATTACATAAGCTTAACAAAAATAAACAATACATACGATAACGCAATGTTTTATGTATGGAAATCCCTTTCCCATACTCCAAATGCCAACCAATATATTATCTTGAATTCAACAACAAATTACCAAATACTTGTAGAGAAAGCTTCTCACAAGAATATCATCAACGTAGATCTATAGGTGGCTCAACATTTACTAGTCTTAGAATATATCACAATACACACTCGTAATACATTGTACTTATAAAATAGGGTTGCCTTCTAGTATATATATATATGCTTAGGGGCGTTGTCCCCAATAACCCTTGTTAGGGTGCGTCATCTCCGACTCCCAACCAATTAGGGGATCAGAGCCTACGAGGGAGGTAACTCCTTTGCAACCTGTCATGCTCATGTATCAACAATAATTTATTATTGGCAATACCCTTTTTGAAAAAAAATTTATTGCAAGGTTGAGACACTATTTTCCTAACAAATCCTACACTTATTGAACACCTTGCAAGAGCAATGAGAGGGGAACCAACATCACTAATTAATCAATAGGATCCAAGAGGCTTATGCACTCCAAACACCATTTGAATTTCTTTGTGCTCATAGCCTTAATTAAATAATCTACGACAATCATCAAAGTCTCTACCTCAACCAGTTTCACTTTGCCATCCTCAACCATATCCTGAACAAAATGATACTAAACATCAATGTGATTGGTCTAGGTATGAAATGTTGGGTTCTTAGCTAGGCAGAGCACATTTTGACTATCACAATAAACAATCACTACACTTTTTATAATTCTAATATTTGAACATGGTCTCTTAATCTAATTGGCTTCTTACGAGGAATAGGGGGAAAAGAAACCACAACCTATCTCTTACTTATCCAATTGATTGCACCACTAAATCAAGTAAATACGTAAGCACTAGTGGATCTTTTGCTATCAATATCACATGCCCAATCTGAATCCACATAACCATGAGTATCAAGGGAAATCTCTTCTTCTATCAAATTACCACAATAACACAAAGAATACTTTGAGGTGCCCTTTAAATATCTGAAGACTCATTTAATTTTATCCCATTGAACTCTACAAAGATTAGACATATATTTGGAAATAACTTTTATTGCTTGGACAATGTTTGGTCTAGTACATACTTTAGCATACATCAAACTTCCAAAGTTACACTTTGGTAAGGTACTTCGGTCATGTCTTCCATCTCTTACAGGGATGTAGGACAATTTGAAATAGATAACTTTGTTCCAAGTGTAAAAGGAACACGCAATAGTTTACAATCTTGCATGTTGAGCCTTGTTAGTGTAGGTTTTATTTCCTAGTTGGGTTATTCTTTTTTCCCTTTATATCTAAGTTTTTCCTACACCTTTTATTAATCTTGCTTAGGTTAAATAAAGCAGGCTTGGTTAAGTAATCATATATGGTTAGGTGAGAATTCTTGGTTAGGTGAGCTTTTTTGGTTAGGTGAGAATGCTTTGTTAGGTGAGAATTCTTGGTTACGTGAGCATGTTTACAACCACCTCCACCCTCTCCCTTTTCTATATAAGCATACTATCTAGCTTGTATTCACAATATTTTGCTTTAGTATCCTCTTATTTGCTATTTTGCTTCAAGCATTTGCATTTCTTTTGTGGAGACTAACTCTATGATGCTATTTTGATTTTAGTCATTTGCATTCATAGTTTAGATATCTATTCTTTGCATTAGTTTTTTGGGTTAATAATTTTTTCAGATTTTAACATGGTATCAGAGCAGTTCTAGTGTAGAATAGATTATAGTTTCCTTATCTGGGGTCATTTTTTGGTTGTTGAGAGTATCATTTTACACTAGATCAACATTTTCTATTATGTTTTATGAAAATATGTCATTTGGGCTTTGTTCGTAGCACGAAAAAACCATTTGGGTTGTTGCTATTTTTTGCATGCAGGTCATATATTTTTCAGGATCTAGATCACAACGTTTCAGAATACCCCCTCACCGTTCGTAGTCAAAGATTTGAAGACAATTTTCAAACGCTCCATTCTCACTCATACGGACTTCGTTTCTCAAGCATTTATTTATTTTTATTTGGGCAATTTTTTCAGGCTCTTTGCAGCTATGGAATCGGTTTTTGGTCTTGGTGTTGTGAGATTTCAGAAATTATAGATTCTCACCCATGAGTTTAAGTAGTCCCCGTTTTTGGAACTTTAGAGACTCGTAACTTTCTCATGCGATCTCAAAATGAGGTGATTCTTTTTTTGAAAGTGCATGATTTTTTGAGTAGCAAAAATATTATTATTTTGACCCGAATTAACTTTGATTTTGAACTTTCAGTATACACCCAATTGAGAGAATTTTTGTAAAGTGTTGAGATCAAGACCACTAAGAATTATTGCTAGTGGAAGTTGTAAATGCACTAAATATGAAGTGCCAAAATAATTTTTGCTTGGGATTTTTTTAGTTTAGTGGAGGGGGGTTGTCTTGGTTGTGTTATCTTCTTTTTAATATTTTTTTTTACATATCTGCATTATGGATCAAACCATAGTACCCATATTAACTCTTTACAACTACTTTGAGTGGAAATCACGCATGACAATTTACTTAAGGAAAGGTGGATTACATAGGATAACTATGGGACTTGAAATTGAATCAACATTAATTGCAGAGAAGCCAAAGTGGTTTAATAGATGTGATGAAGCCTATGAAACATTGTTTGTCTATTTCTCTTGATTTTCTCTTTCACATTGAGTCTTTGAGTTCACCAAATGAAATCTAGAAAAATCTAGAAACACTATTTGACACACAAGATTCAATGAGGGGTCATATGTTGGAAAATGAGCTAATTAGTTTAAGTCCAGACAATTTTAACACAATTCAAGATTTCTTCACCAAATTGAAATTACTAAGGTTGCAGTTAAAACAATGTGGGATTGAAAAGAAAGATGAACAATTGATTCTTAGTATTCTCTCTAAGCTAAGTTTAGAATATTCTGTGTTTGTTTCTAACTTTTATGCTACTACGGGTGCACTTGGTAAATAATTAACCATGCCATCTTTAGATGATTTTTCTATCTCTCTCACACGGGAACAAGATAAGCTAATCAAGATGGGCACTCTTAAGTCCTTTAAGTCACATGCCCTGGTAGCTAACCAAGGTACACAAGAACAAATATGACAAAGTAGTAACAACAACAATGATAAGAAATAAAAGAATAGCAAGGAGAAAAAGAATCAAATTCTAGCTTCTTCAAAAGCAACCAATGAGATCCAATCTTCTAAGGGTGATAATCCCAAGAAAGAAAAGGTCAAATGTGCCTATTGTAAGAGACCTGGTCATGATGAACACAAGTGTTTGAGGAAACAAGTGGATCATTTAACACACATTCTTGAGAAGAATAATCTCAGTATTCCTGAATCCATCAAACAAAGTTCTTGATAAAGGAAAAGCATGGAGAGCCACAAAACTTTTGGAGCCAGTACATAGTGATTTTGCAGGACCATTTCCACATCCTTCTTTTAGCAAAGCCAAATATTTCTTAACTTTCATTGATGATCTTTCTCAGTATACTTTTGTATATTTTATCTCTAAAATCATACCTTTCTCTTTACCAATGAATGACATTTCATCAACATATAATGCAATGTACAAGAAATGACCACTACAATATTTATAATAAATACAAAGATCTAGTTTAGAATGCTCAAATTTTAAACTCAACATGTATGTAACAAATAATTTCTGGTGACTCTACTTGAGGCCATACAAAGATTTATTTAATTTACAAGAAAAATTACTTTTACTTTTTTATCATGCAGTGCATTAGTTTTATCATATAAATATCTTCATTCAAATCATCATGGAGCAAAGTGATTTTTACATCCATTTTGTCAACCTCTAACTTATTAGTAGAAATAGTAGAAATCAATAATATAATGGATGACATTTTTACAATAGGGGAAAATATATCACTATAATTAACACTATCAATCTGAAAGTAACCTTTAAACATCTCAATACATCTATGTGAACCAATATTTATATTAAATGCCCTTTTGTAACCAAATGTTTTTTGTCATCTAAGAAATGGTAAAAGATCACATGTATCATTCTTTTTCAAAATTGTCATTTCTTCATCCATTTCAAATTTCTAGTATTCTACATCATTCATACCTGATGTCTCTTTTACAATTCTAGGTTATTCTATGTTAGTACTCAAAGCAAAAATACATCTCCAATCATTAGGTGAATACCTTTTAGGTGATTATCCATTCCTTGTAAACCTTCAGACAAGTTGAGTTGGAGGTTGTTCCTCCTCTTCTAAAGATTCAGAGCTAAATGAGATCTTGTCGACTTTTTGTCTATATAAGGGTCTCGATTCAACGTTCTCAAGTGTAGAAGGTAGTTGAATCACATATTCTTTTTTAGTTTATTCAGGCTACAATATAATAGGAGGCTTAGTTTCTCCAAAAATAATACTTCTACTATGTATTACCTTCTTACCTTCTGTGCAATAGAATCTCAAAGCTTGTATCCTTTCACACCATAACTATATCTAATAAATATACATTTCACATTCTTGTTCTCCAACTTTGTTTACTTCTCCTTTGGCACTCGCAACCAAAAACTCAAAGATATCTCAATGAAGGCTTATGACCCAACCATGCCTCCATAGGCATTTTATTAGCAAGATTTGATGTATAACATTTGTTAATCGAGTAGAAAGCAGTGATGACATGTAACTGATTGAGTGTTTGATAATGTTAAGTTGAAGATGATGCAAGACATTAAAATAGTTAATGGTTTGTATTGTCATTGATGTCAACTTGATATCATCTGTACGGTCATGTACATAATGCCAAAGACTTCAGAGAATCA
>MU224853.1:2149135-2181870 GCA_018584345.1 Thuja plicata | reverse complement strand
GATGTCAACTTGATATCATCTGTACGGTCATGTACATAATGCCAAAGACTTCAGAGAATCAATGGAACAATGATTATGCTTTCAACAATGCATAAAAGTCAAGTATTCACTAAGTGACAAACAACACTGACGGAGTTCACACCATCGGTAAAGGCAGAGAAAAAGTCACAGTGATGCCCGATGAGCAGAAGACAGTGTTGCCCAACGAACTAAAAATAGAGTTGCTCGACGGACGGAGATCCCGAAGCTAACTGGAGTTACACCGACCAAACTGACTATTGTCACTGACGACGAACTGCAGAATTCACCGATGGAATAGAGAGTTCAGAAAATGACAAAATATCTAGCTGGCAGAGCTTAAGGATAGACTTAACTAGTTGTTTTATTTGTTTTATTCGACCATAGTTAAGTAATTGATTTAAAGAAGATTTATACAGTTGACAAGAAGATAACTATGAGATAAATCAGGAGTTAAAGCCGTAAATCAATTTGGCTAGATTATTTTTCACACAAAGAATCAAGAATAAAGAATCATGAATTAAGAAATATCATGTCTATATAAGAGACAAGCATAATTCATTTTCGCAAGCCATCAGATACACGGAAGGGGAGTGAATAGAAAGAGGATGCTGAAGAGAAACTGGTGAAGGATAAACTTCATACAGTCCTGATCAATCAAGCTGAGGGAGAGTTAAAGAATTCTACAGACACTGACGAATAGTGAAGCACAACATCATAGAGAAGAAAGTGTGGAGCACAAAAGGAATTGAATTGATACATTGATCAGAGAGGTATTGTACTTAAATAGATCTAAAAATCTGCAATTCAAAGTTGCATTAGAAACAAGTCATAGTGTTTCAGTTTAACCATTGAAACATCAAGTCTCTTAACAGAGTAGGACTTAACAGTCTTCTATAATTGAGGTATATCCTAACAGATTTCCAAAAAGGTTGATTCATGAAAGTAGCATTGAAGTTGCATAAAGCCTATTGACAACCTAAGAAGGAGGTTGATTCAAGGATGGTAGCAAGATTTGCATAAAGCCTATTGATAGTCTAAGAAGGAGGCTGATTCAAGGATGGTAGAAAAATAGATGCCAGATACTAAGTGACAACCTATATGTATTAAATCCTCTAACAAGGTCGCACTTAACAGTGTGTTTGTAACCTTTAACAGGGTTGGCTCCTAACAGGGCTCACTTCAGAAGAGTGAAAATTTGGGGTACCGGTCCCAGTGGTTTTTTCCCTTAACATGGTTTCCACGTTAAAATCCATGTGTTATGTGTGTATGGTTTATTACTTTATTATTTTACATTTCACATATGCATTTCTGGATTGATTGATATACTCTGCATATTTACTGAGTATCGGTAAATAAGTTTTACTGCTTATTGGTAATCAAGGAGAATAAAGACAAACAAGGTAAACCGACAGATAATTAATTATTCCAAGTATTTCAAGGCATGCATCTTGTAGGGACTTCATAATCTAAGGTGTATTGATTGGTGGATTAAATTTTAAAGGATGAATTTTGAGGCCACTGATTCATCCCCCCCTCTCAGTTATTACTAACAATTGGTATCAGAGCTTGTGTACTTAGAAGGAAGGTTTCAAGACCTAAGTAAAGATCACAAGATGAACAGACGAGATGTGCCCAAGTTGAACAAAGACAACTTTGCTTCATGACAAAGCAGGATAAGACTCCACTTATCAAGTATTGGCAATGATATTACTCAATACTTAAATATTGAATATGTGTTGCTTACAGGACCATTGATAGTAGATCAATTAAGAGTGAAGCATGAACATAACTGCATGGTTATAGAACTTTCTTCCTCACTCTCTGATGCTGAATTTGAAGATGTCAAAGATTGAAAAATTGCAAAGACAATGTGGGAAAAACTAAAGCTTGTACATGGAGGTGATACAAATGTACTGAGAGCCAAGGCATAAAGTCTTAGAGGAAAGTTTGATGATCTCAGAATGAAAGAAGGTGAAAACATCACATAGTACAACACACGAATAAAAGAAGTTGTTAATGCTAAATGAGGTGTTGGAGGTACACTTGAAGAGGAGACAGTGGTAAGTAAAATCTTAAGAACCTCATTGCTTGTATATGCTATTAGAGTCTCTGCTATTCAAGAAATGAGAGCAGTGGCAAACAATACAGTTACTCTTGATAGCTTAATTGGTAGACTGATTTCATTTGAGATGAATAACTGACAATAGTGTCTTACCAAGTTTAGAGTCTGCATTTAAATCTTTTATGAAAATAATCAAATCCAATCATAGATGCTCATCTAGAAGGGACAGTGAAAGTTAAAGTGAAGAAGAAGATCTAGATGAAATAGAAGCACTTATGGCCAGAAGAATACAAAGAGACAAAGGTAAATACAAAGGCAAGTTACCACTTGTATGTTTTAATTGTAAAAAAATTAGACACTTTGCTGCAAGATGTCCTAACAGAAGAAAAGATGACAGAAGTGATGATAGATATTTTGAGAAGTCTGACAGAGGTGATAACAAAGATTACAGAGGTTACCGATGATTAGAAAGAAAGGATACCCGAGACTACAAGGATAAAGGCAAGAAAGCTAGCTACCTAGCTTCTTGCAAAGATAAAGATACTGACATCAAACCTGATGATGACATCGAGATGGTATTTGTAGCTGTGAAGGATGATTTAGATGAAGATGAAAGGTATGAAGAAACTGCACTCATATCTAAGGTTAGTAAGAATGATATCTGGATTATAGATAGTGGCTGCACTCACCATATGACCGGTGACAAAGAAAAGTTTAACACTTTTGAATACTATAATGGTGGTACAGTAAGAATGGAAAATGATACACCTTTTTCAGTTGAAGGTAAAGGAACAATAATGCTAAATAACCTTATTAAATGTGAAAATGTTTATTGGTAAAATGATTGAATTATAATCTGTTGAGTGTTTCTCAGCTGAATAATTCAGGTCACAGAGTAGCATTTGAGAACAAGAAGGCAAAGATCTTCAATGAATCAAGAAAACTGATTGGTACTGGTGAACAAACCAAAGATAACTTATTCTATCTGAATGATACTAATCCCACTTGCTTAATTACTATAAATGAAGACATATGGTTGTGGCACAAAAGATTGTGTCATGTGAATTTTGAAAACATAATGAAAATAAGCAAAAGAAGAAGTGTAAGAGGCTTACCGACGATGACAAAGCCAGACAACATCATGTGCAAAAATTGTCAAAAAAGTAAAATGACAAAGTATAGTTTCAAAAGAAAAGCCCATACATCTAATGATATTCTAGAATTAGTCCATACTGATTTATGTGGACCTATGAGGACAAAGAGTTATTATGGAGATAGATAATTTATTCTTTTTGTTGATGATTACTCTAGAATGATGACAGTCATGTTTCTAAAAGAAAAATCTGAAGCATTCAAGATGTTTAAATGGTATAAGGCTATGGTAGAAAAATAAAGTGGTAAGGATCTAAAATGTTTAAGATCAGATAGAGGAGGATAATTTATATCAGATAAATTTACTAATTTATGTAATGAGCATGGTATAAAAAGATAGGGTTTTGCACCAAGAATACCATAACAAAATGAGATTGCTGAGAGAAGGAACAGATCAATAGTTGATTGTGCAAGAACACTGATGATAGAGAATGACATCACCCAAATCTTCTAAAGGGAAGTTATTAGCACTGCTGTTTATACACTTAACAGAGTACAATTGAAGGACTCAAAGAAGACTCCTTATGAGCTATGGTATGGTAAACACCCAATCTAAGTTACTTCAAAATATTTGGTAGTCAATGTTATGTCTTAAAAGATGATATAAATGGAAAGCTTGACGCCAAAAGTGATGAAGGTATTTTTTTGGGGTATTCTACCAAGAGCAAAAATTTTAAATGTCTAATCAAGGCTTCTACCAAAATAGTTGAAAGTGCAAATGTGAAGATTGATGAATTTGTAGAAAAGAATGAGCTGGAAAGCACAAAATAACCAGAAGAATACAACAAGTTTGTATATTGTGAAGAACCCATAACTCTACCTGAGCAATAGTGCTTGAATCTAGAATAGCAGAATGTTGCAACTGACGGTCAGAATGTTGTTACCGACGGTCAGAATAATGATCAAAATAATGTGCAAGGTAATGAAGATCAAGCTGATACACAAAGAGTTGTACCTGTACTTGCAAGATATGTAAGAAGGAACCATCCAAAGGACCAGATCATAGGAGATAAGAAAACTAGTATAAGAACAAGAAGTAAGTTCTTAAACTCAAATTGCTTAATTTATGAGTTTGAGCCAAAATCTGTCAATGCTGCACTAGATAATGAAGAATGGATAAGTGCTATGAATGATAAGATTGAACAGATTGAGAAGAACAAGATATGGACACTTGTGCCAAGACCAAATGACGAGAATGTCATTGGTACAAAATGGATATTTAGAAACAAATTGAACAAGAATGGAGAAGTCACAAGGAACAAAGCAAAACCAGTATGCAAGGGGTATGCACAAGAGGAAGGTATAGACTATGGAGAAACCTTTGCATCCGTTGCTAGGCTAGGATTAAGAATACTACTTGCTTATGTTGCATATAAATGATTCAAAGTATATCAAATGGATGTCAAGTCTGCATTCCTAAATGGAATACTTGAAGAAGAGGTATACATTGAACAACCAGAAGGGTTTGTGGATCCAGACAAGAGGAACATGGTATGTAGACTTCACAAAGCCTTGTATGGATTAAAACAAGCTCCCAGAGCCTGGTATGAACAACTTCATTCCTATCTAATAAGTATTGGATTCATAAGGACTAGTGAAAACAATAATCTTTATTTGAAAGAAGATACTAATGCTAACACTTTGATTGTTGTTGATGACATCATATTTGGAGGCAATGATGTGCTAGGCAAATCATTTGCTGATGAAATGAGAAAATATTTTGAGATGTCTATGTTTGGAGAGATCAAGTTCTTTCTTGGTCTACAGATCATTCAACAAAGTGAAGGTAATTTCATAACACAGTCCAAATACATCAAAGAGGTCCTGAAAATATTCAAGATTGAAGATTCCAAACCTTTTGGAACACCGATGACTACTGCATGAAAATTAACAAAAGAAGACAAGACAACATAGGTAAATCAGACTCTGTACAGATCAATGATAGCAAAAATCATGTATGTTGTACACACTAGACCAGATATTGCATATGCAGTAGGAATTGTTGCTAGATTTTCTGCTAACCCCAGGGAATCACATATGACTGCTATGAAAAGAATTCTAAGATATCTAAAGAATACTGAGGAATTTGGCTTATGGTATAGAAGAGAAGGAAAATTTGAACTAAAAGTGTTTACCGACGCTGATTGGGCCAGAAATCTTGATGACCGAAAGAGCACAACTGGAGGAGCATTCTTTATGGGTGACAGACTTGTCACATGGATTTGCAAAAAGCAAGGATGCATCTCTTAGTCTACTGTAGAAGAAGAATATGTTGCCACTGCTGCAAACTGCTCAAATATTGCATGGATCAAATAGTTGTTGGAAGGTATGCATATGAAGATCACAAAACCGGTGATTATCTATTGTGATAACACCAGTGCAATAAACATTTCCAAGAATCCAGTCATGCATGCAAAGACAACACATTTTTATCAAGTATCATTATTTAAGAAAACAAGTTCAAGAAAAAGAGGTGATACTTGAATATATGCAATCAAAAGAATAATTGGCTGATATCTTCACCAGGCCACTGCCCAAGGATACATTTGAGTACCTGAGAAAGAGACTAGGGGTCAAACCCATGTCTACCAGTCAGTAAAGGACTAAAGGCTGCATCAGCCATATATTATTAGAATATCATTCATGAGTGATGCAAGCAAAAGATGAACTTCAAAGCTACATCTATATATAGAAATGTATATATCAGAAACAAGCACTAGAGCATATTGTTGTATTGATGATGGATAAGGGAAATTCAAGGAATATATTATGGATAGAAGAAAATAATTGTTTAACATGAATGTCAAATATTTGTAAAATATTTGTTTGATATTGTTGACAAAGGGAGAGAATGTATCCATATTATCATCATAAAATATTCATTATCATATTACTTCAAACAGGGAGAGATCATATCCATAGGGAGAGAATTTGTATAAAAGTTGCAAACAAAAGATAGAGACATCAAAGAAGAAGAACAATCAAAAGAGAGAAATTGAATCAAACAGAGGACACAACACATTAGAATAAGAAATACAGAAAGCTACAAGAATTAAATCTAAGCTAACACAGAGTTTACCGGTGGTCATAATTTTTTATCAATTATCAAAACAAACTGTTTGGTAATTTGATTAATCTCAATAATTGTATTTCATATTATATTAGAAATAGTATAGTGTGATAATATAGTATGTTTCCATCAATGCCAAAGGGAGATATTGATGGCATGTAATTGATTGAATGTTTGATAATGTTAAGTTGAAGATGATGCAAGACATTAAAATAATTAATGGTTTGTATTGTCATTGATGTCAACTTGATATCATCTGTACGATCATGTACATAATGCCAAAGACTTCAGAGAATCAATGGAACAATGATTATGCTTTCAAAAATGCATAAAAGTCAAGTATTCACTAAGTGACAGACAACACTGACGGAGTGCACACCATCGGTAAAGACAAAGAAAAGTCACAGTGATGCCCGACGAGTAGAAGACAGTGTTGCCCAATGAAGAAGAATCAAAGGATGCATGACGAACTGAAAATAAAGTTGCCCGACAGACGGAGATCCCGAAGCTAACTAGAGTTACACTGATAGAACTGGCAGTTGTCACCGACAACGAACTGCAGAATTGACCGGTGGAACAGAGAGTTCAAAAAATGACAAAATATCTAGCTGGCAGAGCTTAAGGATAGACTTAACTGGTTGTTTTATTTGTTTTATTAGACCATAGTTAAGTAATTGATTTAAAAAATATTTATACAGTTGGCAAGAAGATAACTACGAGATAAATCAAGAGTTAAAGCCGTAAATCAATTTGGATGGATTGCTTTTCATGCCAAGAATCAAGAATAAAGAATCATGAATTAAGGAATATCATGTCTATATAAGAGACAAGAATAATTCATTTCCGCAAGCCATCATATACACGGAAGGGGAGTGAATAGAAAGAGGATGCTGAAGAGAAACTGGTGAAGGATAAACTTCATACAGTCCTGATCAATCAAGCTGAGGGAGAGCTAAATAATTTTGTAGACACCGACGGACAGTTAAGCACAACATCACAGAGAAGAAAGTGTGGAGCACAAAAGGAATTGAATTGATACATTGATCAAAGAGGTATTGTACTTAAATAGATCTGAAAATCTATAATTCAAAGTTGCATTAGAAATAGGTCATAGTGTTTCAGTTTAACCATTGAAGCTTCAAGTCTCTTAATAGAGAAGGACTTAACAGTCTTCTATAATTGAGGTATATCCTAACAGATTACCAAAAAGGTTGATTCATGAAAGTAGCATTGAAGTTGCATAAAGCCTATTGACAGCCTAAGAAGGAGGTTGATTCAAGAATAGTAGAAAGATTTGCATAAAGCCTATTGACAGTCTAAGAAGGAGGCTGATTCAAGGATGGTAGAAAAATAGATGCCAGATACTAAGTGACAACCTATATGTATAAAATCCTCTAATAAGGTCACACTTAACAGTGTGTTTGTAACCTTTAACATGGTTGGCTCCTAACATGGCTCACTTCAAAAGAGTAAAAATTTGGGGTACCTGTCCCAGTGGTTTTTTCCCTTAACAGGGTTTCCACATTAAAATCCATGTGTTATGTGTGTATGGTTTATTACTTTATTGTTTTACATTTCACATATGCATTTATGAATTGATTGGTATACTCTGCATATTTACTGAGTATCGGTAAATAAGTTCTACCACTTCTTGGTAATCAAGGAGAATAAGGACAGAAAAGGTAAACCGATAGACAGTTAATTATTCCAAGTATTTCAAGGCATGCATATTGTAGGGACTTAATAATTTGAGGTGTATTGATTGGTGGATTAAAGTTTAAATGATAAATTTTGAGGCCACTGATTCACCCCCCCCTCTCAGTTATTACTAACAAGCAGTTCCACTAAATTCAACCCAAAATTTTTGTTCTCATCCATCACCATTCAACATACTCCTAGCCTTCTCCATTAGTGTCCTATTCATTCTTTCTACAATGCCATTGCGTTGTGAAGAATTTGGATTTGTTTTTAGTCTATGAATGCCACAATCTTTTGTGCAACTTCATTGTGCTATGGATAATGTGGAATTGTTTTTAGTCTATGAATACCACAATCTTTATATAATCTACCAAAATCATTAGAGAAAAATTCACTCCCTTTATCAGTCTTCAAACATTTTAGTTTCTTTCTAGTATGCAATTCAACCATTGTTTAAATTCTTTAAATCAACTGAAAATTTCAGATTTATTCTTTGAAAAATATACTTATGTCCTACTATAATTATTAATAAATGAAATACAATGTGTGGATTTTCCAATGGAGGGAACATATACTTAACCAAACACGTTAGAACAAATAATATCTAACACACCACACTATTTTTGAGAACTTGAGTAAAATTGAATTCAATTTTTTTTCAATACATGGAAGGCTTATAGAAATCAAATCAAGATGATAATAATTCAAAATTTTTACGAATTTTTTATTTTTGAAAGTCTTTAGGCCCTTTTATCCAATATGGCCAAGTCTTTAGTTGCATTACATAGTATTATATACATGTAACTTTGATTTAGAAGAAAAAGCACCCTTAGGTACCCAAAATCCATGACCATCTACTAAAGGTGAAACCCTTACCTCTTCTGACGAAGTACTCACAAATTTTCTTTTCATATAAGTACTATTACACTCAATAGTGTATACATCCAAATTATACAATATGCCAAATCTGAAACCCAAGCACCATGGCACCTCTCACCATTTTGCATCCTGTATCTAAAAAGATTGCCTGCATACCTGCATCTATTAGTCTGTTCATAGACAACAAATTTCATTCTATACCAGGGATATGAAACACCCACTAATCATTCTTATTCTACCATTAGGAAATATGATTCTAATTTTACTGCGACCAAAAATAAATTAGAATCATCACCCAAATATACCTTACCTCCATCAAATTCTTCATATTTAGAAAACCAATCTTTATTAGAGGTCATATGAAAATATGCACCCAAGTTAATTAACCATGCATCTTTACCTGCACGAGTGACAAAAGATGTGATGAATGCATCACTATCTTCCTTCTCGAACTAATAATTAGAATCAAATTTCTTTTTTTCTTTGCAATCCTTACAGATGTGTCTAGGCCCACCACAATGCCATCAAATGCCTTTAGACTTTCCAGGAGATTCCTTAGACTTAGATTTATCATGTTTCTCATTCTTCTTCCCTTTTTTCATAGATATTCTACAAACAATTATTTCCCTCCTTGGAATTGATGGATACCTTCCTCCTCGTCTCCTTATAAAGCACAGAGGCCACCACATTTTTATTCTTCAAAATAACATAAGTACTACTGATGGCCACAATAAGAGAATCCCACAAATGAAGCAAAGAATAAAGCAATATTTGACATTTCTCCTCCTCGTCAATCTTAACACCAATTGATGCCATTTGATGCACCAACATAAGAAATGCTTCGAGATGGTGTGTAATTTTTCCACCCTCCTTGATTATCAAGGAATTCAATACCTTCTCAAGAAAATATTATTCACTAAATATTTGGCTTGATATATCTCACCAAGTTTCTTCCATAGCTTCTTTGTAGAGGACTCTTCATGGACATTGATTAAAATAGAGTCTATAAGGTTGTTGGTTAACATATTTTTCCTTGCTAAATTTTGATGAAAAGTAAACTCTATTACACTCTTAAACAAGAATCAAATTGAACCAATAGTTGAATGAACCACTCATGGTTCAACCTCTGCATAAAGGTACAACTACCTATATGATTTTTCAATGAATTGATCTACAATCAACTAATCAAGGAAAATACTTTTCACCAGATGGTAAGAAAGACATTTTACATCCATTCATCATCATGATATGAATGTAATTAGATTATAATTGAATAAAAAAAATTCACAGACTTTGTATTACTTCAGATGACAACTATCAGATAAAATCATACATTCATTCCATCTTTACATCCATGCAATCAGATAAAGAAGAAAATAAACATGACAACTAAAGATTTAATCCCAACAGAGACCCATTCTACAAATTCCAAACTCATAGATTTGAAAACAAAAGAAAATATATTTTCATTCTTAGATAAAAACCCTCTTTACATCAACCACGCATATATGTCCAAAAAACCAAAAAAATGAAATATTTTAGTCTTTCTTCTTTTTAAAATTTGGACTTTTCCAAAGTCTTCATTAAACATATAAATAGCCTCCAGGCTAACAGTATTTTTTTTAAAAAACCAGAGTAAAATGACTCCACCAGAGTTAGAACCAGTAGTTTGCATAACTAACTATGACTAACTAAAAATGGGCACAGAATAAAAAATATTAAAAAATAGAACTATAATTATGTCATACATTTAGGGCTGAGATGTCATCGAGGAACTTGCTAGTTGGGTTTTTTTTTAGGGTACGACACATGTTTTCCTCCACTCTAGGTGTGCACTCAAGAAGTTGAGAATGATTTGGTGATGTGGCAACTCGATGTATATGATCCTCTATTTCCAAACTTCTTTACTTTTCTAACCTTGGTTGCCTTGTTTTCATGTGCTTCCAAATGATCAAGACAGAAGATTAGCATTGATTCAATCCTCGCGAGGCTAGAGAAATAATTGGTAGTCATAGATTTGGTTTTCTTAATAGTTTTTATTTTCTCCTTAAAGGTTTTGATCATCTCATCAGTCTCCGTGATTGTTTTCTCATCTTCTTGTAGAAACTAAATATCAATGCACTTCAAGTCCTGCATAATATTCGGGAGCTTTGCTAGTTCTTTTAGTAGCTCAACTGATTCCTCATGTCCCTGTTTGATGACTGAGTTTCTCCATTCTATGTTATTCTTAGAGACATAAAGTACATTATCATTTAAACCGGCTAAATGTTTTTCAATAAGGAATTTCATAATCCTGTATTTATGTACATCATTCATTTACCGTACTACTATTGCCCAAGTAGTTCTTTCTTTCTCCCATGCATTGACTTCTGCATCCAATACTTTACTCATTGTGATTGCATTGTCATGAATTCTCACCAAATTAGTAATATAATCAACACCTTGTTGCACTATCGATTCCATCCAATCGTGGAATACCTCTGAAATGATTTTGTTCCTCTGATCTGATCTAGCAGCGTCTAGTTCGCAGGCGATTTGGGGTCAAATGATTGAGGAACTTGGGAGAGCGATTATGAACTAGGGTTATGGACAATGCTTATGTATTTTTCCATATGTCTTAGTGTTTGTTTCAGTACCCCTTTATCCCTTTCATCCTTCTGGGTTCTAGATAACATATTCTTGGTGGAAAACTCTAAATGTTTTGCATCAGCGACTCGTGAAGCCATTTCCAAATCAACCCTTTCAATAGTCAAATCTTTGGAAGAAGCATCTTCCACATCCTTGTCTGCAATAGGCTTGGATATTTCTACCATCTAATTCCCAATATCTTCATCTACACCTATCATAGCCTCTATTTTGAGTCTTTTCAATTTATTCACTTTTCCAAGACAATTACTAACCATATCTTCAATTGGCAGCGAAATGGGGACTACACTGCATTTCTTGCTAATTGAACTCTCCAACCATTTTGGAGTAACTGGAATAGTCTTTTCTAGAGGTTTTTGAAGATTGGTCTGGTCGATTATTACCGTAGCACTCAAAGAATTAGGGTTCACCTCAAGTTCCTTCTCCTTTTTTGCATTATCTGTGTTCGGGACCTCAGATACTTGAATATCCATGTTTACGCCCATTTCTTTAGCAGGATCAAGGTCAACTATTAACTGATCCTTTAAGCCTTTAATATCTTTTTCTTGCTCCTCGATTGGGTCACACGAGTAGGAGGCGGGCTCTGGGGAATCTTCCTGGATTTCTTTGTTGGAACACCTTAAGTTTTAATACATATAGTACCTGCAACCTCAACATATGGATGAGAAGGAGGTGAACAAGATTGTGAAACAATATCTGCATGACTAATTGAAAGAGCCTCAGAATTTTACGCCAAGATTTTACTGACTCGATGGTTTTTCAACCATCTCTCTGTCCTTCTTATCACATTAAATAATCTACAATGAATATTGTCTTATTCTTTTCTATCCCAATCTATTTTAGATAGTGGCTGCCCTTGAATCTTTTTCTCAAATTCAAGATCTAACACGTCTTCACATTCTTCTTCTAGAACTCTAGTAATGTTCAATGTCAGATTCATAGAAATGATTTGGTTCAATGTGAACTTGGACCACAACATCCTCCTAACTTCAAATTCATCACAACAGTTTTACAAATAATCCTCAAACTAAGGTACATGATGAAAATCTTTATTAACAACTAAATGTGCCAATCCATATCCCCTTCTCTCAAATTTTTTCTGGAAGTGTATGGTTGTAGATTCAACTTCTTGAAGTCCGGCTCCATATTAAGCGCATCAGATATAGATTTGGAGCTGTAATTGTCGAGTTCAATGGGAAACATCACTCCATATTTTCTCTTATCTTTCAACTTCTTGTCAATGTGATCTAGCTGCCTATTGACTTCAATTAATACATGACTATCTAGAGCATACCTAGGAAACTTGAAGGGTTCACCTTCAAATCCTCTGATTATGATATAAGTGAACTTGGTGAACTGAATAAAGTAGCCTCCATAAATATTAACTAGTTGCATTACCTTAGTAGAGATCCTCTGATTCTCATTTCCCTGGAGTTCATAAACTATCCTTCCTACAAAAACATCATTTTCTCTCATGAAAATTTTGGCATACTTCTTTCATTGAAGATGGGGATAGTACTCATAGATTTTCATACCCTCTACCCAGAGTTAATGGTGAAGGCCATGCCATTCCCTTGTGTAGGATAGAATGTAGAACAAATAAGAGGATATATAGAAGCCCTCACTTCCCATATAGTTACTTAATCCACTATGTAATTTCTCAGCAATCACTTGGGCCCAATCTAGATATTTCTGGCCACCCAACATAACTTGAATATAAAAATACATCCAATCTTCCCAATAAAAAGCATGAGAGTTTCCTTTGAGTTTGTTAAGCAATATCACAATGTCCCTCACTTCAATTATTATATGCTCCCTAGTTAAGGGTTTGGGAAACCAGGAACCACCTTTCTACACATCAAGGAGCCAATTTTCATGCAATTTCACTCTTATAAGTCTGCTTCTTTTCTAAAAAGAAAGAGCATGATGTACCGATAGAGAAATCTTCACAGGGTTCTTTTTTGGGAATTACCATAGCAACCATTATTGTTTCTCTATCTATGTTCACCAAGGTTCTTCCATCAATATTTCAAATATGCCTATTCTCAATATCATATCTACTCATACATTCAATCACTAATTATGGGCAAGGTGCTATAACAAGAAAAGAAGTCGCTTCTCTTAAACTGCTCTGAACTATCCTATCCGTCATAGAATTTGGTATTGGTTTTTTTTCCCTTTGAAGAAATTCCCCTAAACCTGCTTCGACTAAAGAAGTATCATCAAACTCTATAAAATTACTGATCAAATAGGAAGTACGCCCTAGTTTTGGGAGAACTAGCCTCATGGAGACAATATTAAAAAATACCCCAAACAATGCCACAACAACATAAGGAATTATGTAAAACAAAAAATCTTACATTTGATTCCCCTTCTTTTATCAATCAACGACAATATAAGAAAGGATTTTTAAAACTCACCTGTTGCATTCAGCAAATTCTTGCCACTCCCGAAATGGAAAGCTAAGATTACCTCTCCCGCCTCTCGTCTCTTCAACACTTAAAAACTTTCTTGATTAGGAATATAATCATTATTCATACATATAGAGGAAGAAAGATATCGATGAAATATTCACATGCCGTGAAAAATTAATTCAACCATGCGAATTAACTCTAGATTGGACATAAAATTGACACCATATTTAATACCAATCACTTCGGCATGAAAGGATTAAGTTCTAATGATTAATTTACATAAATAAGTTTTCAAATCCTGACATACTTAGAATATTCCTCCAACGTGCCAAATTTTCCATCAATATTCCTTCAAATATAATGTCGTCACTAGAACAAAGTTAACCTTGAACCAAGAGGTTCAATGGTTCAAGTTCACTATGAGAAAGAACATTGGATTGATCGTTACGCACATAAGACAAAACAAATTAATTCTTGGTAAATAAAAGCACAACTGAACTTTGAACCTTGAAATGAGAAGTTCAATGGTTCAAGTTCAAGCGACCAATGCCACATACCGACTCTTTGAAACAAGGCCACAAAAAACATGTGTGCAAGAGACATTTTGAACCATGAACTTCGAACTTAACATTGGTTAAACCATTTGGGTTCAGCATGACAAAAGCAAAAAGTCACCAAAAGAAAAAGGGGGGAAGGTAAAGGTAGACTAGACTGATTATAAGAAGACATTAATTACATCTTATTTTTGCTAAATATTGGAAATAAAACATATGCAAAAATAAGGGGGTAACAAAGGCACAATCTAACCAACCTTGGCTTTAAGGACTATAATATCATATTTAACATTCCTATTCAGATCTGTAGGTCTCATGACATTCTCATCAACAACATCCAACATATCTCGATTAATCAATAGATCTTGCATCTTTAGCTTCCACATCTCAAAATTATTTATAATTTTTTTTCGCTTCTATTCTCTTTGACAATCTTGTTATCTAATAATCCTCACAAAAGATCACAAAGTATCTTCTACAAAAGGTTCCACTCAAAGTTGGATTAGTTCAAAAAACTAAACAACCCACAACTAAATCTAAATGTGATCAGACTCTAATTTTATTTTTAAGGAAGCTAAGGTAGTGGAAAAAATTCCAACACTTGTTGAACATGCTGAATAACTGAGAGGGTGGTGGTGGGGGAGGGGGGGGTGAATCATCTATTCATAAACAATTTCAAAAATTTTACTGTGTTGATAAACTCACAAACCATATAAATGATAATGACTGTTATATCAATATTTACTTTTGTTCTACCAGTAACCACATTAATATATCATAACAAATGTAAACATGAAAACACAGAACCACCAACACAAAGAACACCATTATTTACGTGGAAAACCAAACTAGGAAAAACCACAAAGAGGATAATTCTCATGAAATGAAATACCAATTAAGGTGATTTTAACAAAGTCTCATTGTCAATTTTCTCACTACATTTTTCTCATTATGGTTTTCTCAGTGCAATTGGCTCATTGTCGGTTTGGCTAACTACCCTTATACAAAAAATATGTTTTATAGATAAAATATGAACTGATAAGATTGTATTTGACTATGCATGAAATAGTATAAAAATTAAGCTCAATTACCACATCCAATAGTAGATCCAATTGTCGATCTTCTCTTTGTATACCACTATCTGATCCACTGCAAATCTGTATGCAAATTCCCTTCTTGATATCTCAATATTCTGCTTCATCTTGCACACATCACTGCCAAGAGCTCCCTCAAAGAATCCTTTCTCAGATCACTTATCTTCTTCCACACACACACTCTCATACCGCATATACAAATTTTTTTTTCTTTATTTATATAGATATAAGATCATACATGTCATTCACACTAAACATGTGTCAAACTCAATTTAAGAAGATATTACAATTACATTTAATGCAATACCATCGATCCTAAATCTAGGACACACTTAAGAAAATTTTGCAACACACTATACTAGGACCCAACTATAGGCCGCACTTAAAATATTTACAATGATTATTACAATTACTGAAACTCTCAGAACACCACAACCAAGACCATGTCTTGATCACCAAAACTTATGAACCTGTTGATAAATGAAACTAGATAGAACATGTCTAGAATACAATACCAAAAGCTAACTGATGAACTGCAAGTAAGTTTAGATATTGAGAACACCTGGAAGAACATTTTAGTTATAACAGTCAATAGTAATTGATAGAGGACACCATGCACCACTAATTACTAAAAGCACACAAGTGTACAAAAACATGTAATCCATCAGTAGAACCAAGTACACCTGCCATAGAGCACCAAAACTGTGTGTACAAAACTTGTTCTGCATATAATCAAAACCATTGATCACAACTATCCAACCGATACTAAAAATGATACCGCCAAATCTTGGGTATAAGCACTAAGTAATGTACTGAGAGGGGGGTGTGAATCAGTATAGACACCAATTCAATATTTAAGACTAATTCTGAACACCGATAATAGACATAACTGAAAACTGATTCATTAAGCATTAACCATTATTGCTGAACACAGTCATAACCATAAAAAATTGAATGAAATAAAAACATCGCAACCATAGACACATGTGACACAAATATTTTGGTATTGTGGAAACTCTTATAAGAGGGAAAAACCACGGTGCGAATGGTACTCATAAACTTCACCACTGCAGTATAGAAGGTGTCATGCAGGAGCATCTTGGGTCATTGGAAATCCTGCTCAACCAAACATATGTTTCTTTTGTCTTCATTTTGTTTGGAGGCTACTCGGGGAAGTACTCTATTGCTCGAGTTCCGTTGCTCGGTTATGCTTGTTTCGAGTTGGTCTCTGTTGCTCAGGTTTCTGTTTCTCAGGCATGCTTGTTTCTGGGGTCATTTTCTGTTTCTTGGGTTTGACTTCTGTTGCTTGGGTACGCTTGGCCTGGGTCATATTTTGTTTCTTGGGGTGTTATTTGCCTGAGTCACTCTATTTCTCAATCATCCTTTGCCTGAGTTTTTTATTTTTGGAGTTGGATCTGGCGACTGAATTCTGTGTTTAATTTCCGTGGCTTAATTAATGTGGGATCTCTCCTTGGAATCTGTGTGGACCTAAATCTGGGTCCCTCTTATGAAATTGAGCTCCGAAATCCTGGGTGGACTCTTGTATATATTTGTTTCTCTATTCTTAGTGTTAGGCATCAGTTTTGGAGAAGATAAAAGATTAAGTATTGAAATATAAGAAAGGTAGGTCTGCGACCTCGCATGTATGAAGATCAAATCTGCAATTCATTGAATGTATATGGCCAAAAATAGGAAGGCCTTATAGCCCGATATGTGTTGAGTTTGATCAATTAATGAACATGATTTATACTATTTCTTCTCTCACCATGTTGTTGTTCTTTCCGCATTGTATCTGCAAGTTGGTTTGGTAGTTGGGAGAGCCCTTGGCCCCTTCTACCATCCGCCCTTGCGCCAAGTGGTATCAGAGCATTGGTGAGATCTAAGTTCCTTCTTGTAAACCCTAACCATAGTTGGTGATATTATTGTGGGGTAGGAGATTGTGATATGACCTACAATTGAAAAGGGATTCAAGATGGTTCATGGGAGAGGAAATGCAAATCCAGGTCTAGCTGATATGCTTAGATAGATGGCTGCTAGATTGGAAGTTGTTGAGACAACCCAAAATAGAGGAAGACATCTTGAATATGTTAGTGATGATGAATTGGAAGAGGTTCAAGGTGAAGCTGCACCTGCACCTGTGATGGATCAAGAAGAAGAGACATTCTTGCGAGAATTGACAAGTTTGAAATCCACACCTCAGTTTAATCCTCCTGATTATAGTGGAAAATTGGATTCTGATGAATTGATTGATTGGATAAATGAGATGGAAAAGTATTTTAAATATGAGAATGTATCAGAGGATAAGAAGGTGAAGATTGAAAGGACAAAGTTGAAATGTCATGCATCCTTATGGTGGGAACATCTACAATTGGATCGAAAGAAGAAAGGTAAAGAAAAAATCAAGGTATGGGACAAGATGGTAAACAAATTGAAAGGCAAGTTTCTAACTTGTGATTATCAGATTAACCTGATTAGGAGAATGCAAAGTTTGAAGCAGAAAGATAGATTTGTAAAATACTACACTGAGGAATTCTATAGATTGGACATCAGATCTAGACATGTTGAAGATGAAGTAGAAAGAGTAGAAATGTATCTGAATGGATTGATAAGTTCTATACAAGATGAGATCATTTTAGTTAAGATGGAAATAATTGAGGAGGCATATCAATTTTCCCTAAAAGCTGAGGAGAAATTGAACAAAAGATATGAGCAAAGACAAAGAGGTAGAGGTGGAAGATTCCCTAGAGGAAGAGGTAGATCTCATGGAGAAAATAGTAGATCTGAACCAGACAAGTCAAATACAGATAAATCTCAAGACAAAGGAAATACTGAATGGAAAGGTGGAAATTCATACCAAGGAAGAGGCAGTTACTCCTAAGGTGGATATAGCAGAAGAGGATTCCAAGTAACTTGTTACAATTGTGGTGAGGAAGGACACAAATATTTTGAGTGTACACATGCAAGCAAGAAGATTGGTAGTATCAGAAATGCTTTGGTACAAGAGTATTAACCAAATGAAGCTAAGAAGGAAGGAAATATCATGATCTGAAGAATTCTATGGAGTGGGAAAGATAAGAAAGATCCTGTTAGGAAATGTTTGATCAAGACTAGATGTAGAGTTGCAGGCAAAGTTTGGAAGGTGATTGTTGATAGTGGAAGATTGGAGAATCTGGCATCTAAGGAGATGGTCACAAATTTGTAGTTACAGAGGATGAAGCTGTTGGAATAATGGAATGGTGTGTACTACGAGGGGAGGGGTGAATCAGTACCCTTAATTTTTTTTGTAAAATTAACCTTAATCCTTTAGTAATCAAATCTTTGTATTACTGACCATATGTGTTATTCCATCTATATGCATGTTATATCAATTCATAAACTTAATTTGCATGTAAAAATTCATAGAAACATTCATGAAATGTAATGACACATGACACAAGATTTGGTAATGCAGAAAACCCCTGTTAGAAGGTAAAAATTGCAGTGGGGACGAAACCCACAAAACTTCACTATCTACAGAATGGAAGGGGTCGGTTAAGTCTTACAAGTTTGATCACTTATGATGATCATACCCTGTTAGGAGTAACATATTTAGACTAGTTAAGGTCTACTCTGTTAAGATCTTTAGCAACACTGTTCAGTGTGCACTTGGTAAAGAGATTTCCAAAAGGATTGTTGAATCCACCTTCTCAAAGGATTTCTTCTATTTGATACACTTGTTAGAATGTAGTCAAAAATACTTATTAATATGAGTATATGCAATCTATAATTTCTGATTACAGATCCATTATATATTACAATATGATGTATCACCTATAGTGACTGATTAATACCTCTGTTCTACTCGGTACCCTTGGAGCTTGTTCTTGGTAACTGATATCATCTTTTTCTGTCCTTCTGCATAAAAATTAGTCTCTGATCCATAGATGTGTCTGCAGATACAATCATCATCACATAATCTTGTTCTAATTGATTACACATATATTTATACAATGAATTTGACCTAAATGAGTTTCACGCTTTACAATGATAACTCTATGATCAAAGGTTTACAACTTGACCTTGATCTCCTAGTTTGCATGTTTTCCATTAGTTAGACTGATTAAAACAATTACAATTACTTTACTTGTCCCTCAAGTAATGGATTTAAATCTAAGCTTTAATCTAAATATAAAACTTAAGTGTTTTATCTGACGTGTAAGTCAGATCCAAATTTCTCAGAATAAAACTGTCTCTCGGTAGACTGGTGCTCGTGTTTTCTCTTTAGTCTGCCTGTCGGGTTGGTCTATAGACTGTCTGTCAGGTTTACACTATTGACTGCCCTATCGGGTTACTCTGTAGGTTGTGTCGTTGGTTTACATTGTAACCTGTGTTGTCAGGTTCCCTTGTGAAGTTGTCTGTCGGGTTCCTCTGTACTTAACATTTTTGGTGACCTCTATTAATTGCTGTGTTGAGTTGCACTATAAACCTGTCTTTTAGTGATCATGTGCCGATGGTTCAAGAACTGTTTCCTTTGTATACTAATGAAAAAAAATTTCATCAATCTCTCCCTTTGACATTAGTATCAAAAACTGATATGTGCAAAATTAAAAATGTTTAGTATATACACCATGTATTTTACCTTGTTAATATGACTCCCCCTATGTGCTTGCCAGTATAGTATATGTACGTGAATATACACTTTCCTTTATACTATTTCTCCCTTTCACCTTATTTCTCCCTTTTATTATTTCTCTCTTTGTCACATATTATTTCCCCGTTTTTTGATAATAAGGAAAAAGGTGTAATACTTACAACTTGTTAAAAATGTGGGAATGGGAGTTCTGCATGTCTTCCATAATTTTCTCCCATTGTTCTTTTAGGTGTTCAAGGGTCATGATCTCCAATGTGATCCTTGCATGCATATCATATATGCTTTCTATCACAAAAATTTCTGGGGTGACAATCAATTGTCTTGCCATAGTCATATGCTATTGCAGTAATGTAAGATTCGGTAGGAGTAGAGCTTGAATCTTGGTTACCTCATCTCTGAACTTTGATTCTGCCTATAAAACCTCAAGTCTCAACCTTTTAGCTTCCATAATATTTTCATAATGAAACTTGATTGCATTGTCAGTAGTTGTAAGACCTTGTGCACTAGCATTTAGATCTCCATCTATCTATGCAATCTTCTCACTATTCTCCTTAGTGAATTGCTCTATTGTGCATAAATTATGAACTAAGGTTATAGCTTCTGAAATGATTGGTTCCAATTCATTTACTAGTTCAGATAAATTTACCTTGTTCTTTGCCACTTCTTGGCTGATTTTATCTATCAATTTGTATTGGTATTTCTGTTCTGCACGTTCTTCTATTGCCTTCTCTGCATTCAAATTCTATGATGTGATGGCTTCGGTAAGAACTACTAATTGATCAATAATAGAAGCATTTTGATCTATGTCTGTATCACGTATAATCTGCAAAAGTATTTCCTTGGTTTTCTCTAGTACCTATGAGTCCTTGGTCTCCTTTTTAAGCTTATCTTGGATAACTTTCCTTTTACAAAGTTCTGCATACTTTGTAAGTGACTCTAGATCCAATGTCCTTGGATCATAGTCTGGTATTTCAATGATCTCATCTAGGGTGACTGGATTTTTATTCTTCTTCTTCTTCTTCTTCTTCTTCTTCTTCTTCTTGTTGGAAAGTGTAGTGGAGGCACCTGTATGTAGTACCATAACAAGTTCCTTTGCTTGGTCTTATGTACTTGATGAAGGCTTTAGAGGTGTTGTTCCTTTTAACTACTGCTCAGTGTCTTCCTATCCATTTGGTGTGGATGTCTCCACATCAACCCTAGCTTTCTCTGCAACTTCTTCGGTATTCTTTGGAGTGGCATCACCTTGCTTCTCTTCTTCACCTTTATATTTCTTCTCTCCATCTGTTTCTTTCATTTTATAGGTTATGTTTTTCTGTTCCTCTTCATCCTTATCCTTGGGTATGCTTGCATCATTCTTGGGTGACTTCTCCTTTTGTGAGATGATATTGATAGCCTGTATCAATAATGGCATTTTCCCCAGTATATTAACCAGTGCAACATCTGTTGTTGTGTCCTGTTCCTTTATTTTCTCTGAGGTAACAATGACATCATCTATTTTTACCTCATTGACAGGATCTCCAGTGATATCTATTATTGTCACATCTTGGTTTGTGACATCTGTTGTGTCTTGTAATGACTGCGAAACCTGAGGAATTTCATCCATTGCTTTACTAGCTTCGGTGTTCAATCCAACTTGATTTTCATCCTCAGTCTCATTTATAAGAATGTACTCTAGGCTCAGTTTTGCTTGATTTTCTTCATTGTGAGGCTTGTCGGTGAGTGATAATACTCTCTCAAGGCTTGTGTGCTCTTTAGGTACATTGACTATTTTCCTCCAAGCATCCTCACTTTCTCTGTCAAGCTCAATTAAGTTTCCCTGTAGTACTTTGTAGGCTCTTAATTTTTCTGAGAACTTCTTTGAATGCAACTTCATCATTTCATCAATTTCTTCCAGCTTGGACTCGGGTGGCATTATAGAAACTAGGGATGTTTCCCTTATTTATTTTTCAGAATTCAATGCGAATGTCCACCTTGCTGATAACCTGTCTAGAAGTTCTTGTGGCATCTTATTTTCAAAATGTATAGGGATATATTTGAATTTACACATTTTTGTGATGATGAATTCTTCTATCTTGTTCTGATCCCCGGGATTCAGAGTTAGCCACTTTCTAATCTTAGGCTCAGTTATTAAATGTGACCCGATGATTGATGCAACAATCTCATCAATTTTAGTAGGAATTTTGTTCTTTTCAGGTTATTCATCTTGTTCAGTGTCCTCTATATCTTCCTTGCTTCGAATTAGTCTTTTTCTCCTCTTTGGTTATGAATTTTTTCCAGTTTGAGGCTTCCTCTTGTAAGTCCTCACTTGTCCTTTCTTAACTGATGATGAACTTGCATCTTTTGTTGTTTGAGTCCTTGTTTGAGATGCAACACTATTTCTTGGCTTCTTTGGGGGTGGTGCATCAGACTCTGTTGATTTAGAGTCACTCATTTGTTCTCCTTCACCGATGGGTGACTGCCCCTCGGTGTCTTGTTGTTCTTTTTCTTCTTCATTGACATACAACATCTTTTCAAGTGTCTTGACCATTTTTATCTTCTTTCTGTCAATCTTCTTTACTACTGGGCTAGTCTTTATTCTTTCCTTAGCCTCTTCATAGGTTCCAAACCTTGGTAGCAATTTGTCCAGTGGTTCATTTAATAATGCTTCAATAGCATTGGTGGCTCGATCTATGTTGATCTCATAGTCAAGTGGTGCTATCCTCGCTACAACTGGTTTGATCAAGGTGGTATCGGTGTCCACCATAAAACAAATATCAACTTTATATTTTTTTACCAGTTGTTCAGGTATCCTCATCCTTTTATGCATTCTATCCTTAAATCTAGTGAAATAAGCATCCATAACTGATGTAAAGTTGTCACCTAGTGACTTAATGAATTAACTAATTTGAATTGTCACTGGTTGGGTATTGTCCTAGTTAACATTACCAACAGATGGGAACAATTATTGAAAGTAGAAAAATATGCACATTAGAAGCGATCCAAAATTACATGAATTGGACTTTGCAGACCTGATTGTCCTCATGTTTTCATCTAACTACTTCAGTAGAAGCTTAGATAGATCTAATTTTAGACCCTTCTTCACAATCTTGTGGGAAGTGTCAACTGATCCACATGCAATACTATTCATTCTACTGGTCTGGAATATCTTGTATCCCATGACACATGCACCAAATTTTAGTTCTAGATCTTTGATGGAATTTACCTTCAATCCTCTACCATCCCATTCTGCACCTGTCATCTTCTCAATTTCTTGGCAAGGAAGGTGTTTAAGTGCCTTGGCCTTATCGGTTATAAGATACATGGTCATTGCATGTATCACATCTGTAGTGATCTATTTAGGCTCATCCAGCCACATCTTTTGATCATGCAGTCTTCTCAACACTATCCTGATCCACTTGGTTTTAAACTCCTTCAGGAACATTAGGGAATTTGTCATCCCTTTGACCTCAATGTGTTTATTCTAATCTTTGATGGTTCTATCTGTGCAAAGCTTCTTGTAAGCTTGTTCGACCTCAAGATCTCCCATCTCAGTGATCTTGCAATGTATGTATGCCTGAACATCCTCGACGAACAAAACCATAGGTGGTATGATTGAGAATGCTCCAACATCGTCAGGTTGTGAAGAAACCCCTAGACATAACTTGTATTTAGGTTCTTCACAAGTTGTGTTCTTGATTAGGTTAACCTTTTTATCCTTGGCATTCTTGATCTTGGTTACACGAGATGTGGTTTCCATGTTTTTGTGAATTTAGGGATTTTCTCGTAAAACAAACTGAGCTCAGTGATTCTAGTTACTCACTTGTTTTGTGATAGCCGTTGAAGATCAGAATATGTCGTAGTAGCTATGAAGGTGCTCATGAATCTCTTTGTAATATTTTCTCCTTTGGTCACTCTGCTTCGCTCTGTGCTTTGATTCTTTTCTCTTAATCTCATGGTGAGTGAATGAGCTATTATGTCACCTTTCTATAGATGATTCCCTAAGTGGCATAATAAATTCTCTACCCACTTCTCGGTGTTCGAAGATAGAGTCACTTGGGTATCACACAAACTTTTGGCTCAAGGTAAGTGACAAATCACTTGACCTTTCACAGGTTTACTGATGGTGCTCGGTAAGTGGAGAAGACTGATTGTATTTTTACATGATTATCGATGGTGCTCAGTTTACATTGTTTACTTGGATTTCATATATACACCAATGATTCTTGGTATGTTTTTACCGACGAGATTGGATTGACAAATTCATAACAAGTAATACCATAGTGCATCTGTAATCATGCTAGTTTGGCATTTTATTAATGTATAATGGAACTGATGTAAGATATAACTTGGTATAATACAGTTCCATACTTAGTTGTTCTGCTAAGGTGGGGGTGTTGATATCACTAGATCCATTGGATAAGGTATCACCAATTGTATTGCTTGGTCCAGCATCATTAGTGTTTGTAGCTTTCCTCCACATTTTATTTCTCATCTTCCTGATGTCTTCAATGGTGTTGCCATTGGAAAAAAGTGCTTGTCTCTGTCACTCAGTTTCTGTAGTCCTTTCTTAGATGACCAAACCTATGATAGTGTAAGCATGCCATTCTGGGGTTAGTCTAGCTTCTAGACCTTCTTATCCATTTTCTCATGCAGTTTGAAGCTATGTGTCCATATCTACCACATGATGTGCAGTTTGTCCATGTGTTGTAATCCCAAACATATGAGTTACTGACTCTTTTCAGTTGATAAGAAATTTTCTTGTTCTTTAGGCTTCCATGCTTTCTTTTTCTTCTTCCTAAATTCAAGAGATCTGTGCCCATGCATTTGTAAGTAGGACAATATTTTTCCATGTAGGTTTCCTTCTTTGGTTGTTTCACCTCAGATTTACATTCATATGCTTTATGTCCTTTCTTGTTACATTTATAACAATTTCCTATGAATGAAGATGTGGATTTAGGAATACCTTTTATTTTTCTCTTGCAAACATATTATGTGTGGCCTCATTTTCCATAGTGATTGTATGACTACCTCCTTGGTCTTGGATTTGTGTAGACATCTTTTGGATCAGCTTGGTATGGTGATTCTCCATGCTTGGTATACCCTAGTCTCGTATTGTTTTTGACTCTTCTTTGTCAATCTAGAAAATCATCCATTATTTTTGTACTTTCTTCAACGCTCTTGATCATATCATTATGTTGTTGTTGAATCCTTACTTCATGCTTTAGTTTTTCATTTTCTTCTCTTAGTTCACTAATAGCTTCTATTTTTTTAATGAGTTCTATGTTCATTTAGTTTGCCTCCTGACTCATAATAACAATCTGATTGGTGATCTCATGATGATGTTCAGTAAGTATTTGTATTTCTAACTCTCTTTCTTATAGCTTTTCAATGATCTTCCTCATGTCATCAATAGCTAGTGTTCTTTCTTGCTCAACTTGTCTAGCATTATTCATAACCTCAATCATTCTTACCATCTGTGTCTTTTGACCGATTTGCAGTGATTTTAGTTGTCTAACCAGATGTTGATTGATTTCATTTATACTTGTAATGCTTCCTTCAAATGTGTCCGATGTATTGCTAGATGTAGATCCCGTTGACTCAAATAAATCAGGTATCTCTTCTTCATGATAGTCTGTTTCATTATAGCGAGATGCCATAACCTTTCTTTCATCTAGTAGCTCTCTCATCTTGAATCTAGCTTCTTTATATTGTTCATAGAATATTTGTATCTCTAACTTTTGATTCTCAATACTCTTGTCTAGCTTATACCTTTCCATTGTACGATATTTTCTCTTAAGTGATTTAAAAATTTCCAAATAAGAGATCTAGCTCTGATACCAATTGTTGGAATAATGGAATGGTGTGTACTGAGAGGGGAGGGGTGAATCAGTACCCTTAATTTTTTTTTTCAATTAACCTTAATCCTTTAGTAATCAAATCCTTGCATTATCGACTATATGTACTATTTGATCTTTATGCATGTTATATCAATTCATAAACTTAATTTGCATGTAAATATTCATGAAATGTAATGACACATAACACAAGATTTGGTAACGTAGAAAACCCCTGTTAGAAGGTAAAAAATGTGTTGGGGATGAAACCCACAAAACTTCACTATCTGCAGAATGGAAGGGGCTAGTTAAGGCTTACAAGTTTGATCACTTCTGATTATCTTACCCTGTTAGGAGTAACATGTTTAGATAGGTTAAGGTCTACTTTTTTAAGAGCTTTAGCAATACTGTTTAGTGTGCACTCAGTTAAGATATTTACAAAAGGATTGCTAAATCCACCTTCTCAAAGAATTTCTTCTATTTGCTACACTTTTTAGAATGTAGTAAAAACTACTTATTGACCTGAGTATATGCAATCTAAAATTTCTGATTACAGATCCATTATAGATTACAATATGATGTATCACCTATGGTGATTGATTAATACCCTTGTTCTACTTGGTAGCCTTGGATCTTGTTCTTGGTAACTGATATCATCTTTTGCTGTCCTTCTGCGTAAAACTTTGTCTCTGATCCATAGACATGTCTATGGCTACAATCATCATCAAATTATCTTGTTCTAATTCATTACACATCTATTTATATAATGAATTTGAACTAAATGAGTTTCACACTTTATAATGATAACTCTATGATCAAAGGTTTACAACTTGACCTTGATTTCCTAGTTTGCATGTTTTCCATCAGTTAGACTGATTAAAACAATTACAATTACTTTACTTGTCCTTCAAGAAATGGATTTAAAGCTAAGCTTTAATCTAAATATAAAACTTAAGTGTTTTATCTGATGTGTAATTCAAATCCACATTTATCAGAATAAAATTGTCTCTTGATAGACTGGTGCTTAGGTTTGCTCTTTAGTCTGCCCGTCGGGTTGCTCTATAGACTATTTGTCGGGTTTACACTGTTGACTACTCTGTCAAGTTACTCTTTAGGTTGTGTCATCGGTTTACATTATTACATGTGTTTTCAGGTTCTCTTGTGAAATTTTCTGTCAAGTTCCTTTTTCGGGTTCCTTTGTACTTAACATTTTTGGTGACCTCTGTTAATTGTTGTATCGGGTTGCACTATAAACTCATCTTTTGGTGATCATGTACCGATGGTTCAATAAATTTTTCCTTTGCATAATAATGACAAAATATGTCATTAGAAGCATCCAAAGCCCTATCATATCTCATGGATCAAGGATGAGCCCACATTAATGATTATTGAACAATGTTTTGTGAATCTGAAAATTGGAAAGTATTATGATAAGGTGTTGTGTGATATTATGCCTATGGATTGTTGTCATATTTTTTTGGGTAGACTTTGGCAGTATGATAGACATTCTATACATGATGGAAGATTGAATAGATATTCTATTTGGGTTGATGGTAAGAAGCAAATTTGGTTACCTTTGGTCAAAGAAAATGTTGGTGAGATTTGTGCATTTGTGAAATTTTGTTTGATGGAAGGTAGATAGTTTGTTAAGTATTTGAAAAGAAATGATATTTGTTATGCTTTTATTCCTAACAAACCAAGTAAGAATATAGAAGATGACATTCCTGCAGAAGTTGATAAGTTACTCACTGAGTACAAGGAGATTATTTTAGATAATTGTACCTGATGGTTTTCCACCGATGAGAGATATCAGTCATTGTATGGATCTGATTCCTAGAGCTAGTTTTCCAAACAAAGAACCACATTGGTTAACAACGACCGAGAATGAAGAGCTTAACCAAAAATTTCATGAATTATTGAACAAAGGTTTGATCCGAGAAAGTTTGAGTCTGTGTGCAGTACCTGCTATGTTGGCACCTAAGAAGAATGGATAATGGTAAATGTGCACTGATTCAAGAGAAATTAATAAGATCATAGTGAAGCACAGGTTTCCTATACCGAGAATGGATGATATAATGGATTTTTTGAGTGGAGCAAGATATTTTACCAAAATTGATTTGAAAAGTGGATATCATTAGATAAGAATTAGAGAAGGTGATAAATGGAAGACTTCTTTCAAGACAAAGGAAGGTTTATATGAGTGGTTGGTTATGCCTTTTGGTTTAACTAATGCATCGAGTACTTTTATGAGGTTAATGAATGAAGTTTTGAAGAAATTATTGAATAAATGTGTGATTGTATACTTGGATAATATTATGATATTTAGTAAGACTAGAGAAGAGAATTTGATGCATATAAGGAAAGTGTTGCAAAGATTGAAAGAGGAAAAGTTACTAATAAATCTGAAGAAGTGTTCCTTCATGAAAGAAGAACTTGTGTATTTGGGTTTTTTGATTTCAGCTGATGGTTTGAAGATGGATCCTAAGAAGTTTTAAGCTATACTTAGTTGGCCTACACTTGAGAATTTCAGTGAGGTAAGATCATTTCATGGATTGGCAAGTTTTTACAGGAAGTTTATTATAAATTTCAGTTCTATTTGTAATGCTATGACTGAGACAATGAGAGGAGAAAAAAGAGAATTCAAATGGACACATGGAGCTGATAAGAGTTTTGAGGCTTTGAAGTTTAATATTTTTGAGTTACCTATGTTAGCATTACCTATTTTCAATAAGGTATTTCAAGTTGAATGTGATGCAAGTGGAAGTGCAATTGGAGCTGTGTTGACTCAAGAAGGTAAACCTGTTTCTTTCTTTAGTGAAAAGTTGAATGATGCTAAGATGAAATTGTTGGCAAGTTGACACTACAGGGATTATATGACTAGTTTTGTGTTGTCATTATGACAACAAAGTCATATGAAGTTTTGACAGTAAGTTCACAAACTTTAAAGATTAAGATTTGGCTAAGTATAGAAAGCAGAACAGAATAGAGGTATACAGTTGATCAGAGCACCAACGCATGTGCATACAATCAAGTTAGAGTATGCACCTTTGTAATTAAGATTTATGATATGTTTTTATGCTTATTATATACACGCATGGTAAGATATGATAGTACAAAGAGGTTACATCAAGTTCAAGTGCCATTAGCAGTTCAACAAACAGAGCATGGAGCCAACTTCAAATCTTGATTAGCGTATATTATTTTATTTTGCAATGGCTATGCACCTATTGTAATATGTTCATAATTATGTTATTAACACTCATGTAAACATGCTTAAGCCAATTCATTTGGAAGTGTTGTGTATGTTGATTTTGGGCCGACTAAGTTCTAGTTTTCAGTCGTGTCTATTCAGGCATGTATATATACTTGACATGCAATTTTGTATTAAGTGTGAGAGTAAAAAATATGTAGTAAAGATATACAGAAGAAAAATATAAAAAAATCAATATGAGATAGATCTCTTTAAGAGATCAGAGCATCAATGCATAGAAATAAGTGATCATACAACAATGTTATAACAATAGTTCACTTTTTGGATATAGTGTGTATCTGTTATCAAGAGGTTGTAGCCTTCTTTTTGTTGGGCAGTGAGCCATTCACCTTTAAAAAGGTTTTGTAAAATACTCCTAAGAAGGTCATTGTACTAAGAAATGTAATGACTTCTCCTAACAGGGTAGAGGAACTCTAACAAGTTCATAAGACTAGTACAATTATTTTTTGGTACTAATTCCTACCGAGGTTTTTCTATGATCAAGGTTTCCCCATAAACATATCTTGTGTTATGTGTTATGCTTAATTTGTTATCTATTTTGGTTTAAGTTTCAATTTGCTAAAATATACTAAATTGCCAAACACTGATTCACCCCCCCTCTCAGTGTTTCTAACAATTGGTATCAGAGCTTTGGTCCTCTGAAAGAAGTTTAACCACTTGAGGAGATCATGGATTCAAAAAAAGTGAAACATCTGAAAAAGAATCTTGAAGAAACACTTGAAGATATTGACAGATCTAAAAAAGAAAATGAATAACTAAAACTAAAAGTCTATGGATCGCAAATTCTTATAAAAAAATTAAGAAAATGTTTGAAAGATTGCTCTACGAATGATTTGGAAAAAACGGTCAAAAGCTGAATGAAGAAAACATGTCTCTGAAGGATAAGATTGAAGATTTGAATGAACAGCTAACAGATAGCCTAATATCTATTGAAAAAAAGACCAAAGAAAGTAAACAATTAGATGAAGAACTTATGCAAGAAAATATGAAGATCCTGGAGTTGGAAAACATCAAGAAAAAGATAGAATCTAAATTGACAGAAGAAAAGAATCATATTGAAAAATTACACACAAGTTCTGATCTAATTCAATCACAACTTTATGCACAAAAGTTAAGAGCAGATACTACTGGTGTTGGATATAGTGTAGCACAAAGTGAAATCAATACAATGCAAGAAAGAAAGAAAGCAAAAGAAGAATCTACAGAAGCAAAGAAAATTGAGAATCCTGATGAAGCTAAAACTAAATCACGTAAAGATGAACACAAGCTAGTTAACTGAACTTGTTATGCTTGTAACAAGCATGGACATTTGGAAAGAGATTGTAAAGAGGTAAGACCCTTCAATGAATATTGTTATTCCTGTAATAAATATGGTCATAGGTCTATACATTGTAGAACAAGTCAAAGAAATCAGTCACAACAAAACCAAACAAGTCTGACTCAATACAATCAGAGAAATCAACCTCAGAGAAATTATCAGAACATTACATGTCAGATATGTAACTACAATGGACACATAGCGAAGCAATGCAATATGGTAAATCATATCAATAGATCTCCAATCATTTTCCACTCATGTAACAAATTTGGATTTATCTCAAGGTTTTGGAAATCCAGAATGCAAAGACAAGAAAAGCCTGAAGGATCACTATTTGAAGAATCTAGAAAAGTTAAATTTGTGAAAGCTATAGAAGATTGAAGCAAGATTTGGGTTGAGGTAAAGAAATATGATAGTGTTGTCAAAGTGGTAGCTACATCCATAGTGGATGTACCTTCTACTTATGGATAAGATGACCCTCATGGTCATAGGGGGAGCTATTCAAGCTCTAAACCCCTGCATGGATGGTATACTCACCTCTGAGTATGCGCCTATGAATTCATGTATCTAGTCACAAATTAAGGAAGTATGCATGAGTGCATAGCTTGTACTTCAACATGAACAAAGATTGAAATTCACAATTGGAATCCATGTTACGACAACTAGCATTAATTGCAGTAATTTGATTTTTAAGTCACAATAAGGTCTCATATCTTCACTTCTACTTTTGAGATCGAGCATTTGGAGAGCATAGGAGAATTAAGCATCTAAGTGTTGAAGGATAATCATTGGTTAGTCAGCAAAGAAAATTGAAGTTGAAATGGAACCCTAGCGCGGACGTGTTGTTTCATAATTTTAGTGAACCCTATTTAAGCAAGTTACAAGTAAGTAATGGCTACTCCTATAGTGTTTGACATCTCTAAGAAAAAGAGATATGTGTTTAAGAAGCATCCTTTCAAGTCGGTATTAGATGATGTAGAAGGGGCATTTTCCAATACTCCATTAGGAGTCGTGCATGTCGAAGATATTCGCGCTTACATCTACTGTAAGAAGGAGTCTGTAGGTGAAGACAACATAACATCACTCATGGTGTCTATGAGAAAACTTGATTGCTCATTCAAAGATGAGTTCTCTCATCTCACAGGAAACCCTATTATTGAGTATATGAATGCACATGAGTTCTATGAATCAGAATGGACTAAGATTTTACTCAGCAGGATTCATGATGACTTATTCTGGATTGGTGAAGTCCCAGTTTGTATTACAACCGACCTCATTCATGAAATGACTAGACTCTCTAAAGTTGGTCCTATTCTTCCCACTGGAAAAGATGTAAAGAAGCAGGTTGATCAGGCTTGCTTGTCTAGGAGTGATAGGAACAGAATGAAAGTTGATCCAATTGTTGAGAAAGATATCAAACTCATCACTATGATCCTTGGATACAAGTTTCAGCACGCAAGCAGAGTTAACAGTGTATTTGCAGCTACAGTTATGGCAACTATAAGGTCAGTGAAAGACAATACTCAATTCAATCTGTGTGAGATCTTGCACGCATAGTTATTGGAGAACATTAGGGCTATAAAAAATGACAATAGAAAAATATTCAGATTTGGGTCTCTAATTATATACATGTACTTCCACATTGTTGGTAAGGTTTCTAACCTCTACCTAGACAGGATAAAACCTACTCTACCTCAAATTTCATTGAAAGCAACATATGAAAGTAGCATAAGGGATTCCATGGATATGGAAATAAAGACATTCAGTATTAAGATGCAGAAAAGGTTTAGAATACCGGAGAAGATAGTTGAAAAATACAAGGACACCATATGCTTCATGGTGGAAACAGATTGTACATGCATGGAAGCAGTTGAGAAAAGAACCAAATGGATTCACCCACTTGGTTATGATGTAGAAGAACATTTTTTGGAAGGATATGCACAAGTCCTTCTATCTGCACCTAAAGATCCAAATGAGTCTAGATGTGGCACATATAGAGAAAAGACAAATCAAGTTGATTCTGTCCTATACAGTGCAGACAATAAGAGGAAAGCATCAAGGATTACCTCTAACATTCTAAAAGTTCATGGTGTCACCCAAGAAGACCTAGATA
>MU224853.1:2129013-2149085 GCA_018584345.1 Thuja plicata | reverse complement strand
GACAAATCAAGTTGATTCTGTCCTATACAGTGCAGACAATAAGAGGAAAGCATCAAGGATTACCTCTAACATTCTAAAAGTTCATGGTGTCACCCAAGAAGACCTAGATAAAGCTAGGGAAGATAAAATTGCAAGAGAGCTTAAGCAAACACCTGCAGAAGTCAAAATAGAAAAATCTGATGATATCCACAAGAAGAAAAAGAAGAAGTTTGATTAGAGCATATCTACGCCCTCTACTACTATTGACCTGGAATCCTCTCCACCTTCTGTGCCAAGCAAGATGACTAGAAGAAGGAAGAAAGTTCCCACAAGCCACCCATCCTCAAGGACAACACAAAGCAAAGTAATGAATACTCAAGCTCCTCCTGAGGTAGGATTCAGACCTAGTCTTGATATCTTAAGGAACAAAATCATTAATGAAGGATGACTAGATTCAATTGCAAATGTCTATGAAAAGTATCAAGAGATAGAAAAATCAGAAATACATTCTATGATTATCTCACATATGATCAAGTTTAAAAGGTTAGTTTTGGAACTTAAGACAGTCATTCCAGACAAACTATGGAACATACTTGAATTATTAAAAAGGAAAGAAATAGAAGAAGATATGAGGATTAGAGAAGAAACACTAGATAATCTTCTCCCTGTTTTCTCACATGATGAGAAGGCAATACTGTTAGATTTGGTAAAACCTCATCTAAGAACTAAGGCAAGAACTCTTCACATTATGAATAAAGAGTATGAGTTGGTTGGAAAAGAGACTAAAAAAACATTCGAGAAAGTTTTTTTGGACATAAATATGTATCCATAAATGGTGCCTACAACTAAAGTGACTCTAGTTCCTTCCAAACAAGAAAAAGAAACAGAGATTCTTAATGTGCCTATGACAAGTCCATATGATTTCGCGCCCAAAGTTCCATCACCCTCTGATAAAGTCAAAGATTCAGATGAAAAAATTATGATCAATGATTTCAAGATAACAATGACAACTTCAAATGACGACTTAAAAGCATTTGTCAGCACTAAAGAAGCTGAGAAGTTATGCACTGATAATACCTCCTTGAAGCAAGATGAAGTTCTTACTAAAGACTCAACAAGTTTGAATATTGAGGAAGGTAATCAATCTAATGAATCACCCTCTGTGGAGATCCCCGTGAAAAAGGAATGTATGGATATTAGTCAAAATGCTATATTCACTCCATCTATCAAACCATAAATATCATTGTTGTCAAGTTTGACACCTGAATCAACAAACCTAGATGCATGGGGAGAAGAAGATTTGATCAAAATAAGTGTATTAGCCATGGAGAAATCAAAAGAGAAACAAGTTATGAGAAATCCTCTCTTTCTTGAGCTAGTAAACATTTTGAACAACCTAGTGCCAATAGAGAAGAAAGTGGCAGATATTCAATTAGTTGATGATGTCGATAGCATCTTGAAAAGCTTCAAAGAAAACTTCACAAGTCTAGTAGACTCAGCTACTAAAATTGTAGAAGAAAAATACAAAAAGGAAAGGTTGGATGAACTAATAAAGAGTTTCTCATTAGATATCAATTCATTAAATATTGGTCAAGCAATTCTAAAAGAGTTAGAAAAAAAAGGAAGAAATGTGATAGCTAACTGTATGGATAGAGGCAAATTCAATTCTAAACACATCAAGAAGATTGAGGAAGCAAACATCTTGGTTGAAAATATAAGGAAATCAGTTGAAACCTCTTCTCAAGACATCAATATCTATAAAAAAATATATCAAGGACAGATAGATAAAATTGAGAAAGCCAAGATAGAGATCAATAAGATAAGGATCAGACAAACACAATTGAGAAATGCACTTGCACCCTCGTTAGCTGTACTAAATGAGAACATCAAACAGATTGATGCAACTATTGTCACATATGATCATGGCCCCTTTGTGGATTTGATAAAAATGGAGAAGCTCACATATGCATTATGCACCCATCTTAAGAATGTTGATGCACTCAAGGCATTTTGATAGTAAGAAATCAAGAATATTCAGATTGCATATCCAGATGTGTACTCTGAGTAAGTACTTAGGGAATTTATTTTTGGCGCCTTTTTCATTAATGTCAAAGGGGGAGTAGAGTATATAAAGGAGTATGGTGTATATAACTGAAGGTATGATGTACACTATGTTGGAAAGTTGACTATACTAAAGTATATGACTCTATTTAGTGTTTTCATTATGGCAAAAAAGTCATATGAAGTTTTGGAGCCAGCACACATTATCAGAAGATTAGAAATTGGCTAAGTACAAAAAATAGGACAGAGCAAGGAACAGACTATTATAGTTTTGATTAGCATGTGTTCATTTTTTATCCAAATGATATGTACCTTTGAAGATAATCTTATGAGTATGTTTAAATTCTAATTCTAAGAGAGAATGATCAGATTTTCAAGTATGAAGAAGATACAGCCAGTTGAAGAGGTACAACCAGTGAATGCCAGAACATGATAGAGATCGTGGAAAGAGCAGACATAGATTGTTTTGGTGTGGATGTTGCACTCATCCTCAAGACTTGTGCCTTTAGATTAGTCATTTTTATTGACCTAAAAACCTATGGTTAAAATTGCATGACTTGATGCATCCAAGATAATTATTTAGAGCTATTTTGGTGAAGCGGACTGTGTGAAAAGACGTGTCTGTTCGGTCTGAGTAAAGAAGTTATAATTAATGTTAAGATGACTTAATGAAGGGTTGCATGGTTATGTAAGTGATCAAGAGACATGGTAAAAGGTTTCCTAAAGCTGACATGTTCATGTCCTTTGAGGAAGTACTTATAGAAGGTCATTTGTGATGGGAAAAGTTGCGAAAGCCAGAGATAAGAAAAGCAGAGCAGTGTTAAAGCAGTAGAGCTATATTTATCATATGTTGATAATATATTGAAGCTGAAGCTTTCAAAATATATATAAGATTGTTGTAGTGATTTACAAGAGGTTAAAGCATCGACACAAAAAAGGAACTAATCAGACAAGCAGTGTCACAAACAACAGTTCACCTAGTTGATACAGTGTGTATCAAATAACCAGAAGGTTGCAGCCTTCACCACTTGGACAGTGAAACCACCACCCCTAACAGGGTTATTATAAAAGACTCCTAATAGAGTCAGACCCTTAACCAGGTCACTATACTACTGCATTGTTATGAACAACTCCTAACAGGGTTGAAAGATCTTTTAACAAGGATTACTACAAATAGTATAGTTCTTTGTGGGTACTAATTCCCACCAGGGTTTTTACCATTTGGGTTCCCCATAACCAAATTGATGTGATGTGTAGTGAGTTATTTAAATGTGCATTTAATTTATATCAATCTAGATTAATAGGTACAAAAGATTTAAAGTTACTGATAACATATTCACCCCCCCCTCTCAATTATCCCTGAAGTATTCTAACAATTGGTATCAGAGATCTGGTCCTCAGCAAAGAAGTTTAACCACTTGAGGAGATCATGGAGAAGGAAGAAAAAGATATCATAGAAAAGGAAGCAGAAACTTGGCCACATTCCTTTGTTGCCATTAATGAAAAAGGGGGAGATTGTTGGCAAGTTGACACTGCAGGGATTAGATGATTAGTTTTGTGTTTTCATTATGGAAACAAATTCATATGAATATTCGATAGTAAGTTCACAAACTTTGAAGATCAAGATTTGGTTAAGTATAGAAAGTAGAATAGAACAAAGGTGTATAGTTGATCAGGCCACCAGCGCGCGTGCGTACGATTGAGTTAGAGTATGCACCTTTGTACTTAAGCTTTATGATATGTTTTTATTCTTATTCTATACACACATGGTAAGATATGACAGTACAGAGAAGTTACAACAAGTTCAAGTGCCACTAGCAGTTCAACAAACAGAGCATGGAGCCGACTTTAGATTTTGATTAGCGTATAATATTTTGTTTTGTAATGGTTATGTGCCTATTGTAATATGTTTTTAATTATGTTATTAACACTCATTTAAATACGCTTAAGCCAATTCATTTGGAAGCGTTGTGTATTTTGACTTTGGGCTGACTAAGTTCTAGATTTTGGTCGCATCTATTCAGGCATATATATATACTTGACATGCAATTTTGTAAAGTGTGAGAGTTGAAAATATGCAGTAAAGATATACAAAAGAACAGTATAAAAAAATTAGTATGAGATAGAGCTCTTTAAGAGATCAGAGCATCAATGCATAATTATAACTGATCAGACAACAGTGACATAACAACAATTCACTTTTTGGATATAGTGTGTATCTGTTATTAGGAGGTTGTAGCCTTCTTCTTGTTGGACAGTGAGCTCTGGTAGTGTGCCATTCACCTTTAACAGGGGTTTTTAAAAGAATCCTAATAGGGTCATTGTACTAAAAATTATAATGACTACTCCTAACAGGGCAAAGGAACTCTAACAAGTTCATAAGACTAGTACAATTATTTGTGGGTACTAATTCCCACCGGGGTTTTCCCCTCATCAAGGTTTCGCCGTAAACATATCTTGTGTTATGTGTTATGCTTAATCTGTTATCGATTTTGGTTTAAGTTTCAAGTTGCTGAAATATACTAAATTGCCAAACACTGATTCACCCCCCCTCTCAGTGTTTCTAACAGGAATATGCTGTCTATGATCAAGATTTCTATGCTATTGTTCAAGCTATGAAGAAATGGAGACATTATTTGATGCCAAATGAATTTGTGTTATATACTGATCATAAGGCTTTACAATATTTGGGTAGTAAGAATAAGTTGAATCAGAGACATATGAAATGGGCAGAGTATTTACAGAGTTTCACATTTGTGATAAAGCATAAGAGTGGAGTATCTAACCGAGTTGCTGATGCATTGAGTAGAAGAAGATCTTTGTTGACTGAAATGAGAATTGAAGTTCTTGGTTTTTATCATGACATGAAGAATTTGTATGAAAGGGATTCTGATTTTTTTGGGCAGTGGAGAGTGTGTAGAGCACCTAATTCAAATCAATCAAGTATGAAGACTATTTCATTCAGGAAGATATGTTGTTCAAAGGTATTCAGTTGTGTATACCGAGAGGATCAATGAGAACTAATTTGATTAAGGAGAAGCATAGTAGTGGATTGGATGGAAATTTATAAAACATTAAGTTTGCTAAAGGAAAGGTATATTGGCCTCAGTTGTATTAGGATGTTCAGAAATTTGTGAAAAGTTGTGGAGTTTGTCAAGTTGCAAAAGGAGTGAGTCAGAATACTAGTTTGTATACACCAATTACTATTCCTGAGAAACCTTGAAGTGATATCAACATGGATTTTGTTCTTGGCTTACTTAGGACATCAAGAGGTAATGATTCCATATTTTTTGTTGTGGATAGATTTTCTAAAATGATACATTTTTGTAAAGATTTAATATGTGTGGTGGCCAAAATGTGGCATAAGATATCTTACATTTAAGAATTTTTGTATATGGATTTGTGTGTGAGGAGGGTAGGATTGTTCTTTTAATCCCAAGTTTCCCAAAGGGAAGATCCAAATTGATTAACCCTTAAGAAAGGATTAATGCATAAATGAATCAATCTGTGAAGGATATGGATTAAAGAGAGAAACCCTACTTCTTATTTTATAGAAGAGATTATGTGATAGTTTTAGAAAGATTAAGAACTTTTATTGAATTGAATAGGAGAAATGTACTAACCTTGAATGTTGCAGATCTGAAGAATGCTATTTTCTGGAGCCTATGTTCAGTTGCAGAATAGAAACTCAGAGAGGAACAAAACCCAAAAATATTTTTCCATTCTGAGACAATTCCAATTTGTACCCTCAAGTCAATGTCACCATTTGCTAGAATTTTTGATTTCACCCTAGGTCACAATCGACCTAAAAATTCTCAGACTGAAATTTTATTTTTGGATCCTGGAAGTTTGCCGAAAAGGGTATCCGAATCTTCGTCCCAATCTACTGTTCCGAACCTATTCGTGCAAGAAAAAGTGTTTTGTTTGTTGGGGGAGGGGTTTGCCTTAGTCAAAACCTGATTTAGGAATTAACCTTGAAATCAATAATTTAAAATAAAGAATGATTGAAAGTAGTAGAAGTAAATCTAATAATGAAGCTATGATATTCAAATAGATATGCAATTGTATTTTGAGTGTAAACGAGTATGTGAATATGAAATCTTGGACTCAATTAGAAACCATAAAAATCCATGATTGTATGCTTGGAATCCACCTTGAAGGGAGAATTAATGAGTCTTGAGGATGCACAAAGGATCTTGAAGGAAGATCACACCACCATGATGGCTAGATCTAGGATTTGAGTGATGAATCTTGAATGCTTGAACCTAATCCCTTCAAAGGCTTGAAAGCTTCAAATAATTGATCTTCAATAGAGAACTTGAATGCTTGAGAGGAAGAATTGAATACTTTGAATTCTTGACAATATGCAGAGTAATGGATGCTTGATTCTTGCTTGATTTCATGTTGCTTGATAGTTATTGCTTCACATGACTTATGATCGATGGTTCTTAGTGAAAATGAGAGGATAAAGCTTCCTTTTATATGAAACTAGGGTAGAATATTCTAGAGAGGCCAACATAGGAGAATTAAACTTCAATTAAACCCATTCCCCTAGAAGAAGACCTATATTAAATATAATTTAATATTTTTTACTTCAGAACCCAAAAAATCCAACCCGGAAGCGGGAAATGAATTTGTGATGACCACCAATAGCCGACTGGCTTCCAAATTTGAAAGGGGGACCCAGGTCAAGGTTAAGGTCATCCTTGACCTAGGTCAAGGTCAAGGTTATGGTCATCCTTGACCTAGGTAAGGGTCGAGGTCATCATTGACCTAGGTCAAGGTTGAGGTTGACCTTGACCCAGGGAGTCAGGACCCCTGGAAAACATGCTTGTGGGGAGGGAAGGTGTCCGGAGAGGCCCAATCAGGGTCCTAAATAGACACAAAAGTAAGAGAGGATGAAGAAATGAGGGGAAAGTATGATGGTGGCAAAAAACATCCTGTAAGGAGGGCTAAATGTTCTTAACATAGAAGCACTTCCATTTTAAGACGATACAATTTCATACCATGTAAGAAAACATCAGATGCAGTACATATAGCAGATTTTTTTAAGGAGATTGTTAGATTGCATGGATTACCAAGGAGTATCATCTTTGACCTAGATGGTAAATTTGTAAGCTATTTTTGGAGAACACTCTGGAAGAAGTTGGATACTGAGTTGAAGTATAGTTCTACATTTCATCTACAAAATGATGGAAAAATAGAGGTTGTAAACCAAAGTTTGGGTAACTTATTGAGATGCTTAGTTGGAGACACACCAAGTAATTGGGATTTGATGTTGGCACAAGAAGATTTTGCCTACAAAAGTTCAGTGAATAGAAGTAATGGAAAGGCACCTTTTGAGATTGTTCATGGCACACAACCGAGAGGTATATCAGATTTGAGAGATATTGTTGGTGAGGAGAAAAGAATTGATAAAGCAGAAGAATTTTCTAAGTTCATGAAGATGTAAAACAAAAGCTGGAGAAAAGTAATAAAAAATACAAGGACAGTGTAGACAGATCAAGAAGACATAAAAATTTTGAATTTGGTGATCTTGTAATGGTTCATTTGAAGAAAGGCAAATTTTCTATTGGAACATATGTAAAATTGAAGATGAAGAAATTTGGTCCTTGCAAAATACTGAGAAGATTTGATAGTGGAAATGCTTATGAAGTTTGATTACCTGATGACATTGATATATCACCTATATTCAATATTTCAAACTTAGCACGGATATCATGAATCTAATGAAGAAGTGATAGTACCAAGTGATTATCCTAACAAGTAGATAGAGGAAGTTGAACGGATTTTGAAACAAAGAGTTATCAGAAGCACAAGAGGAAATGAATTCATGGAGTATTTGGTAAAGTGGAAGAACAAACCGATTGAGGCTCATCTTGGATTTGTCAATCTAAGTTGGATTCATTTCAGGTTGGAACTGATACATGATTTGGGGAATCATTTCTTGTAACCCCAAGTGTTTGATGCAGGAGTATCTTGGGTCATTGGCAATCGTGCTCAAACAAAAATATATTTCTTTTGTCTTTAGTTTGTTTGGAGGCTTTTTGGGAAGTACTCTATTGCTCGGGTTCTGTCACTTGGTTATGCTTATTTTGAGTTGGTCTCTATTGCTTGGGTTTTTTTTGCTCGAGCATGCTTGTTTTCAAGTTCATTTTTTGTCACTTGAGTTTGTCTTCTGTTGCTCGGGTATGCTTGGCTTGAGTCATGTTTTGTTTCTCGGGGTGTTCTTTTCCCGAATCACTTTGTTGCTCGGTCATCCTCTGCCCGAGTTGTTTATTTTTGGAGTTGGATCTGGTGGCCAACTTCTGCATTTAATTTCCATGGCTTAATTAATGTGGGATCTCTCCTTGGGATTTGTGTGGACCTAAATCTAGGTCTCTCTTATGAAATTGAGCACCGACCTCTTGGGTGGAATCTTGTATATATTTGTTTCTCTTTTCTTAGTTTTAGGCATCAGTTTTGGAGAAGATAGAAGATTTAGTATTTAAATATAAGAAAGGCAGGTTTGTGACCTTGCATGTATGAAGATCAAATCTATAATTCATTGAATTTATATGACCCAAACCAGGAAGGCCTTACAACCTGTAATGTATTGAGTTTGATCAATTAATGATCAAGATTTATGTTGTTTCTTCTCTCACCATATTGTTGTTGTTTCCGTATTGTATCTACAAGTTGGTTTGGTAGTTGGGAGAGCCCTTGACCCCTTTTTCCATCCACCCTTGTGCCAAGGTGTCCTATGAAAGGCTTACAAAAACTCTTTCTGAGAGTTATACATCTTGTTAGAGATGCCTAGTTCATTATCAGATGTACAATATGACCTTTGAAATTCTACCTCATGTGAGGATTAAAATCTACAATCTAGAGATTCTCCTTGTGAAAGGATTTAGAAAAAAAGACCTGTAAGACTCTACCTTGTTAAAGGATTTAGCTTGTTGCAGTTGTCAGATAACAATGAGTGATTTATCTCTAGTATCACTTCTTTCTTGTAATATCCTTTAAGTTCTGTAGCTTCTCAACCTTCCATTCAATCTATGAATTGAACCTCCCCTTCAAATCTTTTCATTATCTCCTGTATGGGTCACTGATTGATCTGAAAATAGTCTCTCTCTCTCTCTCTCACACACACACACAGATAATATTTTGTTTGATGCTTACTATTTTTGTTGCTTAATCAACACCATTGGTTTTGCCGCTTAATCAACACCATTGATTTTAAACTTTCTTTTAGGTCACTTAGCACATAAGGTCTAACTTATTATATAATGTTCCAAATCATCATTAAACTTAGGAAAAATCATCCATCCAATCAAACCAATGGAATCTCAACAACTCAAATAAAAATCTCAACAAACTTCACCTCGATATCTATACCGATTTTTCATTTAGTGATAAAGAAAATAGTATTGCAAATTTTATTCTAGAATATTGATAAATCATTGAAATTAGAATAATATTGTACCCTTTTAAGAATCGGTTGATCCAGGCATCCCTAAAATATCATTATATAACATCTTTCCAAACCGCTCCTCATAATACTTAGATCTCAATATACATGCACTAGATTTCCATCATGTTGTTGATCTATACCATAGTCGGTGTTCCATTAGATTCTTCATTACCGGTTGTGGTCATTGTAGGGGTAGATTATTTAGTATGTTTGACCATCAATGAAAACATTTGATCAGATGGGTATCAATGTTTATTATCTTTTCCAGTTAAGTGATCAATGCCAACATCAACAACCAACCGATACTTCTAGGATGTTGGTATGAAGATTTTAACATAATGCTAACAAAATCTGAATCTAACAATCTCCCCTTTTGGAATTGATGGAAAAACAAAAAAACATAGATAATACAAAAAATCCAAAATCTTTAAAACCAAAAACTCCTCCTGAGTAGATATTTCATAAATTTTTTGACTTCCACTTTTTCTCCCCCTTTTTTCCACAATGGAAAAGGGCCAAAAACTTTAGAATAGAAACCTCAAAGAAATACAACAGACTTAACTGTAAAAAATTTCTTATACATTTCCTTTAAGTTCGGAAGCTCTATCTCCCACTCAACAACAAAAACACTCATTCAGGCACACAGACTATCATGTTCCACCAGAAAATAAAAAAATGAAATCCAGTCTGGGGATTGAATCTGGCATTCATAATCCTCTTGTTTAGAAAGAATACCAGAAACATGATCCAACCTAACTTTAATCATGTCCTTTTCTAACCAAAATGTTTCACCAAGTCTTCTATCTGCCTCTATAACAAAAACTCTGCCTATATCTCACTAACTCTGATCCTCTATTTTCCATCCTTGTCCTTTAAGGCATCATATTTATTTCCCAACTCATTTAATTCCTTCTTATTTTCTTCACTTTGTTCTCTAAAATTGTCCACAATGAAAGATCACTAAAGATAGTACCTATATATATCTGTAATTTCCTTCACACAATCTTTTGTTTCATCGATAGTTATAATAAGTTTCTTCTTCACATCTATATATTTTTTGTCAATATATTTCTTGAACTTTCTGCAATTATCTCCACTTTACAATAATCTCTCCTCAATATTATTGACCAAATCAACTGGTAACATACCAAACATACTAGAAACAATAATATTCTTACTGATCAAGTAATGAATCAACAAATCTTGAATCTTTTTTCTGCTAACTAGTGAGAAACCAATCCACATGTCACCAATTTTTAAAAATGCCTCATTTTCCAACAATGACTGAACCATATCATAATTCACAAAGTGAGATTCTGATGGAGAACTCACATCTACCTCTTCTTTTTAATTCTCCTCTCCTATCTTTTATTTAGATTCTTGTTCTCCAACCTTTTCCTTTTCTTCTTCACTCTTTGTACTAATAACTATTTGTTTTCCTTTCTTACTCAACTTTCTCCTTTTCGATTCCAGAGGGGAACAAACGAAAACAACATCTAAGATCTTTTGATCAGAGGAGGAACCCTCCTCACTATGACTTACTAGTACAACACCAATAACTGTCAAACCGAAATCAATACTCATTTACAAAGGCATGAAATATGCCTTATAGACATCTGCTGTATTTTCCAAATCATCAAGATATATGCAAATCTTCTTATTGAAAGGAATGTTGGTCTTCCACTCAACATTCTCCTTAATCTCTCTTTGCAAATTCTCAGATTTTTCTTCTTTCTATAGTAACAATTGATTTCAAAGTTCTTTCTTTAAAGACAAAACAATATAATTGAATTTTTCACAAAAAAATAAATTATCGCTAACATAATCCAACTATACTATGCACATTAATCATTCAATCATTAACTAAAATTATTATCTATCTAATCATCATATTGGGGATAAGTTAGTTGCAATTGGTATCACCTCAGAGTAGGGGAAGTGACTGATATAACATTTTAATACTCCCCCTGAGCTAAACCATTCATCTCAGTTGTTGGTAGAGGTAGTACCAGGATTTGCTACCACAAGGCTCTCTACATCAATAACATCCTTCTTTTTCTGTGTCATTCCAGTCTTTTGAGATTCATTTTAAACTGAAACATTATTATCATCTCCAACATATATCAAAGCACCACTTGATCTGCATGTTTTAGCATAGTGACCATTCTGACCAAATTTGAAACAATTGACAGTCCTTCTATCATATCTCACTAACTGAACCCTACATTTGCATTGATTAGCCTCGTTACCATAGTTGTGACATAAAAATTCCCATGAAAGATATTATTCACTACACTCTTCTTATCCTTATTTGAAACTTGAATTTTTCAATAACTTTCTTTATGACCAAACTAATGGCAATTAAATAATTAAATCTTCTGATCTCTCTTCATCTTACAATCAACTTCCTTATGCCTAAAATTCTCACAAATATGAAAGCCATTAAAAGATAATTAACTTTGAGAATTCAATTGTTTTACTGGAGGCCTTCTTATAGATGTATTCTGATTCTTGACTTTGATTGTCACTTCAGCCTTTGCATCTTCTTCAATCATAATCTGTTTTCCTTTGTCCTTCTTATTTGAACATTCACCAGCAAATCCTAATCATTCTTCATCTTTGTGACTCTTATACAGGGCTAATAACTAACCCAAAATGGTATTTCTCTCACACACTTTCGCTTCAGATCTATGCTTCTTTAATTCCTTATCTAGCTTCTCATTTTATTCTATCTTTATCTTGATGATATTCTTCACAATTTCTTCAAATTTCATCCATTCCTGCATACTTTTATAAAAAGAGTTCTTCAAATCCTCTTTAGTCTTCTTCTAATCTTCCAGCTTCTTTTTGAGTTCTTCTTCGGTCCTAATCCATCCTGGCTTTAATGTTTTCAATCCATCTATCATAAACTCCTCATAATTCTTCTTGTTGTGTGTGTGGATATTGTATGTGCAAGAATCTGCAACACAACACTTCAATATGTCATTGGATCAATGGTTAGTTCATAAAAAATTAGTTAAAAAACATAATAAATCAAAGGAAATTGACATATTGCTTCCTATCTAGAAAGAGTGTGATCTAATTAAGATTTAATCTCATATTATTGGCATAGATCAGTGAATGGACATGTTCTAGAATGGAAGATTCAAAGGAAATAAGCAATTCTAATGCATTTTAAGATGAAATCTATGAAGAACAATGCAATTAAGCTAAGAGATGCAAGATTGAACACTAAACTGATATACAATTAAGATATGCATGCTTATTTTAATGTTAAAATGACATGAAATAGCTCTCAAATGCTCCTAAAAACACTAAAAAACTCTTCAATGTGACCTAAAATGATTTTGGCATAGCACTTTTACATGAATTCTAGATATCCATTAAGCTTGAGTGATGTTTCTTTTATAGGATTTCCATGAGATTGGGTGGTTAGGGTTCCAACTTGGTGAAGGGCTGAGATTCTCCCTTTCTTGATCCATGTGAGTCAATCTATATGATTTATTTCAATTGGCTGAATTTGTGCTTTCTTGTTTTTTGGGGAATGAGACAAGTTAATTTATTTATTTAATTCCCTCTAATTAGCAAGTCTATAAAATGGGTTCATTTAATTAAAAGTACTAGGACCTTTAATTAAATGATTTGATTTGATGATTTACTAGCCTTGATTCTTGATTATGGATTAATTAATGACTGATTTAATTATGCAAGCCTATAGATCAAATTAATCACATAATTAGGTCTAGTATGAGATTCAATGCCTTTGATTAGTAATATATCTTATTAAATTAATCTTTAGGGTTAATTATTTGAGATTAGGGGCTCTTGGTTTACTAGACCAATTTTAGGTGATTACATTTTCCCCTCTTTGAATTGATGTGCGTTCAACATGTTGATTCAAAGAACATTTGATGTCGAAGCAACGAACAACTTGATATTAAGAGATGAATTTATTCTTGATTGGAAACCAATTTTGAACTTAATTGAACAAATATCAATTGATGATTCAAAGATACCAGTTCCAAACTTGATTGAATGAAGATCGATAATACTGACTCCAAACTTGATTAGATGAAGATCGATAGAGAAAGACCAGAATGTTTAGCTTGATATGAAGCAATGAAAATGGACACTTGTTTGATGATGATGAAAAATAACCAGTTTGATGTGAAATGGTGAGTTTAATCAATGTCAGAAAGATTATTAAACCATAAGGTTGGTTTGAATGAATAACTAGTTTGATGAAGAGAAATGAAATTGACTATCGTTCAGAGTCTGGTTGGGGTAATTAACTTGATATAGGTCCTGATGAAGATAATTCCCTGATTAGAAAGATGCTACTAGATTGATGTGGTTCAATGAAACTGATATTGCCATAGATATTCAACTAAGTTAAAAGAGATTAATGTAGGTTTGACTAATTTGATATGAAATAATGAAATCACTCGTGAAGAAGATTGAAGAACCTCAACTTGATACGGATCCAAAAAAATTTGAGATGCCCCTAGCAATGAGGTCTTGTTTGATTTGATTTTTAAGTTCAATTATCAGCTTGATCATTGAAAAAGATTTGATTTGATAGTTTATGATGTATTGATCATTCCCCCTTGGTAGGAAAATTGAAATATGTCAAGGCACCACATTGATTTCATCTTAATCGATCAATGAAAAGCATTACGAATGATGTCGAGTTGAGTTGATTTGATTTCAATTAGGTTGCATATGACTTAGAAATTTTTTTGTCGTTAAGTCAACCAAGTTTGACCAAGTTGTGAGTAGCATCGATTCAGTGTGATCATGGTTTGAGCATGTCAAAGTGATGTGAAACTAATTTGAATAGATTTGCCACTAATTCTGTGGTGATTGGATTGATTGTGCTAGTAGTCAACTATATTTGACTAAGGTTTGAATAAAGCATTTGAATTGAAATTGGAGGTTGGATTTCAATTCTAATCTCAAAAATGGACTTAGGATACACGAATTAGGTTATGGTGCCAATTTCAGGAGGATTCAATGATTTTGAAAATTAGGGAAAAATGGGTATAAAAGGGGCTTGAGGGGTTATTTTCATTTCATTTTCAATCTCACAACTTTGAAACCTTCAAACCCTCCTCTGAGTGAAAATGGTGATCCCAATCTAGAAACACTAATTTGATCTACAAAGATGCCACAACAGGCTGTGGAACTATGATGCACAAGTAAGTGACCTGATCCAGCTCTTGTTTTTCAAATTTTCATCCAATTTTGAGTGTTTTGAGCTATTTTATTATCATGCCTTTCATTTCATCATACAAAAATATAGATTTTTGTATCATGCCTAGGATTTAGTCATACAAAAATATGGTTAAAAATGTTTTGTCATTTCGTCTAGTGAGTTTTTTTGTTTGGGAATTTCCCTCCTATTGCATGAGAATTCCCACTTATGAACACTCTGTCATGCGATATGATGTTTTGTATTGTATAAGGTTGTTTGATCATACTTGAAATAAAGAATTTTTGTATGATAATATGGTGAGCTATATTATGTTGTATGGGAAATAGTGACTTCATTTTGTCAAATTTTTGTTGTCATTTGGTCATCATACTTTGTATTTTGATTTGTTCACCTAATTTGTAATGTTGTTTGATGCTTCTTGTTTCTGATTTTCATGCAGATTACTTCATTTGATCACGTACTGATACTTTTTCATTGCTATTATGTGATGCAGGTGGAGTTGAGTGATGTACAATTTCATTGTGCATATCCCTAGACCTTGAGACTAATATGAGATTTATCTGATGAGGATAGGGCCTTACTTGATCATTGTGGGCTCAGGAAGCTCACTACCCTTCCTGATATCCATGTGAATCATAAACTTATATCTTCTTTGGGTGAGTGATTATACTTATAGCATAATACTTTTCACTTATCGAACGATGAAATTACATTGACGTCGGGGGATGTTTACTAGATTTTGTGGATTCTGATTATAGGTGATCTGGTATACTATGATCAGGAGCCAACATAGGGTATAACTTCCTTATAGAGAGTGTTCCATGATTGGGATATCAGAGATTGACATTTGACATGGGATCACATGATGATCCTTTAGTTTGTAGATTACTGCCTTTCCTATGTTATTTCTGGATTCATTAGATTTGTGTTGATGTTAGATTGGAGCGAGCATGGCTTCCTGTGTGGGTGAGGGAGGATTCTTGAGGAGATGCTTTCCACTCCCAAGAATTTCTCTTGGGGTGCATGTCTACTATGACATATGTATCATGAGTTGCATGAGATTGTATTCCAGAGGGGGAAGAGCATGGAAGATGACATTTTAGTTCTACAAATATGGGCATGGGAGCATCTCCCTATTGTACAAACAATGAATGATGGAGGTTGGGATTCAAAACAACCCTATATATACCGGTATACATGTTATATTCAATAAACTCATCTGGGAAAGATACAATATTGGAGATGGTAGCTTGACAATCAAAGTGTTGTTGACTAGCGACCAAACATTGATATGGAGCGATGGTTTGATGCAAGGAGGGAATTTTCCTTTATGTTTTATATTTACCCATTGTTTGGCCAAGTTGCTCCTTTGGTGGAGAGATTTTATATTACATGTTTTTGGCTATAGTTTGAGAGGCAACATGATGTCTCCACTGAGTACACAACAAATGCAAGATTCACCAATGAGGAGAGCCAGGGGTGGGGCCTTGGGTTATTTTACCCATTGGCTATAGTATAGAGGTTGTAGTCTATGAGGTGGGAGTATCTTCCTGAGATCACTGATGCTGGTGTCACCCCAACCTATAGAAAACACATGATTTCTCACTCATGATGATGTACCCACATGGGGACAAGGCAAAGGACAGAGGGACACTACCCCTAGAGTTGGAGGAGATAGTATCATAGAGGCTAGCACTAGTAGAGCTGTAGGTGTTGGCCAACAATGTTGGTGTGGAGAGGGTGGTACACTAGGAACCATCAGTGGTACTACAGGGAGAGAAGTGGATATGGGAGATGCGGAGGGTGTGCAGGAGGAGGGTGGAGATGACATTCAGGTATGACCATGAGTAGAGGAAAAATGCCACTTACTACGCTAAGATAGACAAAGTAGGCAATGAGAGATTGGTGAGGAGGAGCCTTCCAAAGAGGCTCCTAGAGAAGAGGCACCGACATAGGATCTTGTGAGGATGGTGAGGGGTCGTATTAGACAGCTTCAAACATAATTGGTTGTAGAATAGTCACATGTGATTGAGCATGATAGGAGGATACAAGAGCTGATAGTAGGGAGAGAAACAATACAACATACAACTATACACTAGGACAGTAGAGCGACCTACTATTATAGACTATATGTTGACACTGTACCTCCATATTGGTAGGGACCACCATATTCCATATTTGTTTCTTATTCCAAGGGTTTTTTTACTACTCTTGTTCCTAGTCATGCTGATGTTCTACCTCCTGGCCCACCTTCTGATGGCAAGGGTTCTAATGAGAACTAGTGTTTAGGCGTTATACCTCTATTTTCCATGTGATGTACAATGACTCACAAATGATACTCATTTGATTGTATATGATATTTGATACTTGAGAATTAATTATACTCTCAGATATACTTGATTATATTTTGACACATAATTTGATCACATTGTGCTTTGATATATTGACACTCTGATTATATGATATGAGATGCTTATTTTGATCGCTATATGATGTGCATCTATGGTCTTGCTGATACTTTATGGATGCATTTAATTTTCATGTGTTGTTTCTATGGATGCACTTGCTTTTCAATATGATACTATCTATGTAAATAGATGCATTGATGTTCTTGTACTTTTCTCATTGATTACTATAAATGATAATGAGATTATCTTTTTGTCAATGTGCTAAGATTCTTAATGAAAGCTTAATATGATGTACATTGTTAGCTAACTTGATATGATTAGGTATACAACTAATATCTCATACAGATAATGTCTTTGTGTCCATATCCAAATACTTGATCATGTCAATAGTGATGTCCGCAGTTGATCACTGATGTAATAAATGATGTCAATCTCGATTGGAATTCCTAGATTAGGATTACCCAACTAAATCAATGTTATCATGCCAAAAAATAAATGCAATCCCAAAATGAATGCAAGCTAGGATGCTAGTCACTTTGATCTTTTTAGCCATTTTTATCATCATTGAGCATTTGACACATTGAAGTCGGTAGAAACCTCACTGGTGACATTGCAACTATGAAAATATGAATAAGACTTTCATCAGATGAATATTTGAAAGTAACACAAGAATCAAGGTATATAGAGCCAAGATGACTTGAGTGTGACTTCTGTTTGATATTTCAGGTTGTCACAAGCATTGGGGCATGTAGAGCCGAGATGACCTGCGTGATTCTTGCATACATAGACAAACAAAAGATCCTTTCATTCTTGTGAAAATAATTACATTGTATCCACAATGACCTGTTAGTGTTCATATCCTTGCGTAATTACCCTTTCATTCATATCCTTGGGTATGTTTCAACATATTACATAGTACTAAGATATCACTCAAAATAGATAAGGAGATAACTCCAATTTAACCTTAGATTTCAAATAAAAAGAGTCAAGGTATGTGCGGTGTACCACCAACATGGAGGCTCTTATCATGGAAACCCAATTTATTTGATATTTTAGGATCATGGGAACCACACCTACAAGAAGAAATCAAAAAAATTATCATGTCTCCTATCCTTGCTTCTCTAGTCTGTAGACATCATTGAGGTACTCGGGAGACATGAGAAACAAAAGTTCTGATAATAGACAACATACAAGAAAATATCACATCTTCTTCCTTTCCACTCTAGTCTATGAACATCATCAAGTTACTTTGAACACATAATCAAAATAGCTCAAACATATGTTAATTTCTAGTTTGTGCTCTTGGATTCGTTTGTCTATTGGTGATGTTTGAGAAACACCAATGCTTGTTTGTTGTTTGTGTGATCACTTGTTTGGGAGAACCATCCAATGGGTGTTTAGAAACACCATTGTGTTCAGATTAGTAGTGTTGAGAAACATTTTTTTATGAGATGGGTGTTGAGAAACACCAGTGTGTCATTGGTAAACTATTCATTGACCAAGAGGACTGACTCTGATTGGTGAAACAACTGACTAATGAGAGATGGAATTGGCTAAGAAGATTTCTTTGTGTAAAAATGCCCCCATTAGGTCAAATCATCGTATTACTAAGATACAAATTGATTCCAATCCATGATGGTGTCATGGGAGACAACTGAGTTGTACAAGGTCACAAAAGTGACTAAAGATATATACAAGAGAGAAAGAAAGCTAAAGACTCTACAGGAAAGATAGCCAAGCAACACATTGATAGATGGAGTGCTAGTTACAAGTGATGCCTATTTACCAGGTTTTTTTACCAAGGCACTTTTCTTGTTTTCAAAATTTTTCATATTTTTTTGTGATTTTTCAAGGCCCTTGTTCCCAAATTTTCACCAAGAAGACCAATTTTTCTTTCAGGACTTTTTCCAATGTTTTTTTTCTTCAGGATCATTTTTCATTGTTTTTGGATTTTACTGCTTTTTGCTGTTTTTGGTATTTTTTCAGGAACATTTTCTCTGTACAAGAACTACTCAGTTCTGAGTATGCCTAGATGTAGAAATTTTTTAGGTGGACAATATTGATCGGATCAAGGAGGAGATCTCCTTACGGAGTTGATAGTTGATAGGATACAAAACCAAATGCTTCAGTAATCATGAAAGGATCCAACCAATTGGGTTCAAATTTGCCATTTTTTTCTTGATGTTGTTGATTCTTTGGATTTTATCTAAGTACAAGATCTCCAACCTAAAAGTATCAGTGTCTAACCTTCTAGTTATATACTCATAAAATTCTCTTTTGATAGACCCTTAGGTGGCTGAATGCTTCTTTTCTTCTTTCATTGAGAAGTTCTAATTATTGGATTCTAGAAGTATGGTAATCTTCATCTGATGCAGGAGCATCCTGGGTGTAAGGGCAATCTTGCATCACCCAAAAATATTTCTGTTTTCTTTTCAATAAGGGCTACCTTGTGCAGAGCTGCTATCTATGGAAACTTGCTATTTTTAGTAAGTTGGTCATACAATCTTGGAATGTTCTGATTTTGCATGTGGAGGTTCATCTCAGTCATATTAGCCTGCCAGTGAAGTTTCATGGCTAGATCGAGTCTAGTTTTGAAGATATTAAAAATTTTTGGTATTGAAAATAGGGTACAGAAACTTCGGGCTCAGTTTTGAAGGCTTTAGAGGCCTCGGATGAGGTCGAAACTTGGGCTCGATGATGCTTGTATAATTGAGTCATTGTAGAGCGCTTCGTGACGTTTCTGAAATGGGGTTATAATAGTCATTCGGGTCAACTAGTGATGACTTATGGTCTCTGGAAGTTGGGCCACCTGAAATAGCAAAAAATAATTTTTCCTTCAAAATTTTCAGGTTTCAAAAGTTATTTTGAGCCGACTTTGATGTACTAAATTGAAAAATAAAATAATTCTAAGTTTGGTCGGCCCTAAGGGCTAAATTTCTGGAACCTTCTCGGGCGG
>MU224853.1:2108077-2123420 GCA_018584345.1 Thuja plicata | reverse complement strand
TAATTCTGAAAGTTGTAATTCCACATTTGTGGAGATAATAAGAAGCCCATTTTCTATTCTTGCAAATTGTTGTTGTTTCTCTGTTTCTGTTATGAGTTTGTGGCATTAAGGGGAGCATCCTTCATCATCATCGGTGATGAGTCCTTGTAAAGAGACTTAGAGTGATGGTAGCTCTACCTCAATTGGTAGTACTACTTTTGAAGCATACACCAATGCAAAATTTATTTCCCCTATATGTGTTCTGATACTAGTCATGTATGCCTATAATGCTAGATTTAGTTGAAGATGCCAATCATTGCCAGATTTGTCCACTGTTCTTCGTAAGATCTTGAAAATTGTTTTGTTGGAAGCCTCAACCTGTCCATTCCCTTGTGGGTAGTAGAAAGAGGATCAATATTTGGTGATGTGAAAGTTCTCATATAGTTCATCAATATCCTTGTTCTTAAATTTTCCTCCATTGTCACTTACAATAGAGGAAGGTATACGGTACCTATAGATGATGTATTTTATGATAAACATTGACACTTGTTTTCTAGTTGCCTTAATTAAAGGAACAAATTCCACCCACTTTGTGATGTAAGTTGTGGTGGTGATAAATAAGATTGTGTCTATTTGATGATGAAGGATAGATTTGACCAACAAGGTCAAAGGAGCATTGTTGAAACGACCACTACAGGATAAATGAAAACAACTCTCTGGCAGGAGCGTGGATCAAATTACCGTGCAGTTGGCACTTCTTTCAAGAATTTGCATACTAAACAACATATTTCTCCATGGTAGGGCAATAATATCCCATTCATGGAAGTTTCTTAGATAACAAAAGGTCGTTCGAATACGATCCACAAATACCTTCATGGACTTCATTTAATGCACGTTCAGATTATTTGCATTCTAAACACTTAAGGAGAGTACCATCTAAACCAACCTATATAATCATTAGCGATGATGAAATAATGTGATGCATTTTAGATAAGGTTTCTTTTCTCATTTATAGTTAGGCCACCAAGAATGATTTGGTCTCTTAGGTAAGAGTATATTTGGTTGTATTTGGAGGAATCATGGCCCACAATGGAGAACACTATTTGGGAATATGGGGAATCATAGGAAGGGAAGGGGAGTTCTTCCACCAGGAAGTCATAGAGGAATTGATTTTCTTCCATCTGTAGCATTGAGGCTAGAGTAGCCATGGTTTTAGCCACCTTGTTCTCTTCTCTGGGAATCCGTTGGAAAGTGATAAACACGAAGTACTTCTTCAAATCATTGACCATTCTCTTGTATGGTAGGAAATTTTCATGTTTGGTCTGGTACTAATAATTTATTTGATTGATGATTAGCTATGAGTCTTCATAAACGTGCAACTCCACAATTTTCCAATCAATAGCTAGATTTAATCCATTCACTAAAGCTTCATACTCAGCAATGTTTTTAGTACATGGAAATATCATTTTATATGCTTCATGAATTTTGTAGCCTTGAAGAGTTAGAAAAAGAACACCTTCTCCTGACCCATATTGAGTGAATGATCCATCAAAGAACATCTTCCACATGCATTCTATCAAATGTAGTATTTCTTCATCAGGGAATTCTATAGTTAGTGATTTGTTATCTTGAAGTAGTGCATAAGCTACTAGATGATCAACAATAATTTAAATTTTGATGGTTTCCCTTTCCACATACTTAATATCAAATTCACTCAGGATCATGACCCATTTTGGTAACCTTCCATCCAACAGTACCTTTTAATAAGTACTTTAATGGATTGGTTTTAGCAACCCATTTCACTGAATGAGCCAACATATAGTGTCTAAACTTTTGTGAGGAAAAAACCACTGCTAGACAAGATTTCTCAATGAAAGTGTAATTGAGTTCGTAGGAAACCAATGTTCTATTGATATAATATAATACTCTTTCTTTCCCTATATCATCATGTTTTGAAAGTAGAGCTCCAAGTGATGTAGCTATAGTTGAAATGTACAATTAAATAGGTTTTTCTTGTATAGGTGCCATTAAGACGGGTGGATTCATGAAGTACTCTTTTATCTGATTGAAGTTTCTCTTACAATTATCATCACATTTAAAGGTGACTCCTTTGTGTAATGTTTTTGTAAATGACTGAGCTTTGTCAGCTAATTGTGATATAACTCACTTTATTGATTGGAGTTTTCCTTGTAATGTTCTCATTTGATTGATGTTCCTCAGAGGTTGCATTTATAATATTGCCTACACTTTCACTGGATCCATTTCAATTCCTTTTTCTAATACAATGTATCCCACGGGTTTCCCTAGACTTACTTCAAAAGTGCACTTTTTTGGATTTAGCTTGAGTTTAAAGTGCTCTATCCTATTAAATATTTTTCTGAGATCTTCTATGTGGGTTGTTCTTTTGACTGATTTTGTTAGTGTATCATCCATGTAATCTTCAATATTTTTTTGCATCATGTCATGGAAGATGGTTTTCATTTCTCATTGATATGTGGTGCCTGCATTTTTAAGCCAGAATGGCATGGCATTCTAGCATAATGTGCCCTAAACACAAATGAAAGTTGTCTTTTCCTGATCTTCAGGTGCTATTTTGTTCTAGTTGTAACTTGAGAAACCATTTATTAAAGAGTAAATTTGATATCCAGTAGTGAGATACACAATGATGTTAGTATTGGGGAGAGAAAAATACCCTTTGGGACATGCCTTATTTAAATGTCTAGAATTAGTGCATGCCCATATAGATTTATCAGGCTTAGAAACTAGGAGAATATTAGAAATCCAGCTGATGTAAGATATTTCTTTAATGAATCCATCTTTTAGAAGCTTTTCCATCTCTTCTTTAATCAATAATGCCACATGAGGGTGCATCTTTTGGATTTTTTGTTTAACTAGTTTGATTCCTAGATATATAGATAGATGATGTATAATGAGATTAGGATCTAGACATGACATATCTGAATAAGACCATGCAAAATTGATCTTCTTTGATTTAAAGAACTCGGTGAACTGTTGTTTTTCTTCTTCAGATAGTGATTGTTCTATGTGTACCATATGTGGTGCTTTTGATGTTCCCAATTTGATTGGTTGTGTTGGTTCAATCAATACTAAATTTCTCTCTTGAAAGTGATCAGGTAGGATATTAAATTTCCCATCCTCGAGTGCCTTTGAGAGGTTTTCACCCTTGGATATGTCATTTATAAATTTACTATTTTGGGTTTTGATACTTCCATATTGTGGTTTTCATCACCAAACCTCTTTTTCTTTTTCTTTTTTCTTTTAAGACTGAGAAATTTGATATCCCCTTCTGTCATATTTGCACTTCTTTCACTGGCAAAAGTAGTAAGGGGTATAATTGCATTTAGATAGCATGCCAAGGTATAGTCATTTGGGAAGGACATTAGGAACATTGGTTCGGTCTGACCCCACTCAATGAGTTCAGGGTGTAATAAGGTTAATGATTCAAATGGTTCAAGGGATAACACCACATTATCATCAAGACTCCTGAATGGTAAGACTCTTTCTATTAAGTTACTCTTCGAAGAAGTGTTTAGACCATAAATTGTCATAACATCATTACCAAAGTCATTATTATGATTAAGTGAACCTAATCTGACTGTCCTAGCATTGGATCTTTTCCCCTCCTTGAATTGATAATAATACTTATGTATAACATCTATCTCAATGTTAATTGTATCATCATAAAAGGAATCCCACTCATATTCATTGGATATTGTTTCAATATAATATGGTAAATCTAGAACATGGGTAATGGTTACTAGCTTCCCGCAATTAGCATGTCTTTTTCCCTGCCGACTTTCATATCCTTTCTCAAATTCATACTTGTGGGAGTTAGTTTGACTATCATCTGATCTATTTAGGAAATGAGCAATAGTCATTGGTTCTTCTTCCTTGTTGATACTATTGTCAGGCTCCCTAAGAGATTGTTGTTGAGTTACAGGAGACTCTTCTTGCAAGATTTCATTTATTTCTTCTTGGTCTTCTCCTTGAGAGGTATGGATTTCACCTTGTATATTTTTTCCACTTCTTGTGATGTTAGTTGATCATACTAGATGAGTGATATATCTTCTTCTTCTTTGTACCCTAATCCCATTTTGTCTTTGGGATTCCTAAAGTTCATGTTAATGGGATCAAAAAGACCCTCTATATGTTTTCCAAGAAGACCTTTACCTTTGTATCCCAATTTCTGCATTATATGATAACCTTTTCCATGATTGTCAAGGGATATTTCCACATGTTTGTATTCATGTATTGATTCTTCCTCTTATCCTTTTTATAGCCATCCTAAAACAATTTTTTCTTCATTCTCATTGGAAAGAGAAGTCTTAGGTTTGACAAATGTCCCATTACATATTGTGCATGCTTTAGAGCTAGAGGTTTTGGAAGACAATGATGGTTTAACATAAGAACTAGGAGAGATTGGTAAATAAGCCATGGATGGTAATAGATCAAGTTTATATTCTCCCACTCCTGTCTCCTTGATTTTAAATTTTTTTTCAAAATCCATTAGTACAGTAGCTCTACAAATGTCAGCTTGTTGATCTTGAGAGGCTTCTCTATTATGCAGAATCATGCTATCAATATATTGCTCAATGTATTGCACAAATAACCAGTATTTTATGCTATGCTTACCTCTACTCCATTGTAAGGAAGCTTCACATAGTGATGGTATGTGGATGGTACAACTTGCCACTCATGAATCTAGGGTCTTGTGAATAGTATGTTGTAAGAAAGGGGTAAATCAAGAACTTGGAAAATTACATCCCTCTCAATGGATCCTACCCTTATAGGTAATGCAACCAATCCTTTTGATGATCTTTCTTCTTTGTCATATGCTTTGATTATTTTTTTCCTCCTTGGATCTATAACATATTCAGAGAATCCAATGCTTTGACCAAATGGAACATACAAATATTCAAACTAGCATCTCCATCTATCAAGACGCATTTTACTTGATGTTTGTGGATTAATACTTCTATGTGCAAAGGCTGATTATGCATATGGCTTAGCGACTTATAATTTTCCTCAGAAAAGGATAGATAATGGGGTGAACTCAAGTGACCCACCATTTCTTGGAATCAATTAACATCTAATTATTTTGGAATAGTGGTATCAAGAAGTGAAGTTTCAAGGATCTCTTTGTGTGATGGTGAGATTTTGATTAATTCAAGAATATAAATTTGAGCGGGGGTACATTGAAACTAACATACCAAGTTGTAGTTCACTGAGGATGTCGATGAGACCATCAGTTTAGATGTTGAAGGTTTGGATGATGACATCACCAATTGTTTGGAGGATACACCTTTGAGTGTGACCATCAGACGTTGGCTTTGATTTTTTGTATTGGAACTTATTTCTTTTCTTTAATAATGAAAACATTAACTAAATGCTCAAAAGGTTCAAACATATTAATCTCATTGTTATTTAAGTACGTATAATTCACTTTAGTATCTTTGTAGTTTGAAGGTCCACCTTTTTTCATACTTAGGTAATGGTTCCTTTAAAGCTATGTGATCCTCATTGTTCTTACGCGCATCCACTGTAATTGTCTCATTATCAATCAGATCTTGGATCACATGCTTAAGCCTCATACATTTGTTTATTCTATGACCTTTTTGTGATAGTTATCACAATAGTGATTGTCATTCCACCAATTTGGTTTGACTAGTGGTTCCCAAGGTTGTGAGTCTAGTAATGTGATGATCTTATGCGTCAAGAGAGTTTTCAATGCTGCCTCTAAAGGCTCTCCAAGAGGAGTAAATGTTCTCTTGGGCCCAGATGCCCAAGGTGATCTCTCCTTATTGTACCTATGATTGTCCTTAAGTACTGATGTAGTATTTGGAGCTTTTGTAGCTTGAATGTTATTACAGAGATTGAAGATTGGCTTCTTTGGTTTGATATGAGAGGCTTCTAAAAATCCATCATTTACCACTTTATTGTTTTTATTCCAAAACTTTGATTTATCACTCTTGTTGGAAGCAAGATTAGAATTGCTAGAGAATTAGTTTTCCTTGTAAATTTTGATTTCTCCTTTCCATATCAAAACATCCTCAATTTTTATGACACTTTTGACCATCTCATCAAAAGTTGTTAATCATGTTAGGATAAAGCAACACTGAGAGGGGGGGTCAATCAATATTGAAGAACTTTTAATAAAATTTAAGCAATTCAAAACTATCCATGCAATGACTAAATTAAAGAGACTGCATGCATAAAGTAAATAACTCATAAAACAATGATTTGTTCATGAGGAAACCTTGTTAAGGGAAAAACCCCGATGGGGATGATACCCACAATTTATACAATAAGAGTATAATGTCCCTATTAGGAGACCTATCCCTATTAGGAGATGAATATTACATTTAGTATAATATCCCAATTAAAGTATGCAGGCCCTGTTAGGGGCAATACAAGGAGATCACTGGTCTTACAATACAAAACTAGCTTCTTACAATGTAGCATCATAAAAGATGAACTATACAAGCATCTTCTATGCTTAATTAGTTCTGGTTATAGCTTGTAATATCCTCTGAATTATTTTGACATCATAATTACTTCACACACATCTCCATCATCTTCACATCTCAAAAACATATCCACTTATATACTCAATCTCATAATATGTCTAGTTAGCTCACACGTGCATTACCAAATGTGTCCAACACATGACCAACGAGTAAATAAAAAATAGGCGATCATACATCCATCAAGATAGGATAAAACCCAACCTAAATCTAAAATAGCACTGCTGGAATCCACATGTTACTCCCTTAATCGTCGTGACCTCTCATCTGCCCTATTTTACAACTATACTATCTTCGCATGCCAAAAACATGCCGTAACTCTCTCCGTTCAACTCCAAAATATAAGAGACCATAACTAAATCCATACAATACTCCATACTACCTTCATATAAGTGCGCATGACTTAACTCACCATATACTGTGCTCACCAAGAAAAACTGTGCAATTTTATCTAGAAGACTGCCTGTGGACTTAGTCATTTTTCCAAGACTTGATACACAAAATTGAACTATACTCCAAGTGACCATACTAGTAAGTAGTTTTTCAATAAATGAAAATATATATGTTATACATCATTGGCCACTTTCCAACAATCTCCCCATTGTGCATTAATGGAAACACTTGGTGAAAAATGACTAAGTGCGCAATGCCAAACTACTATTTGTACACCCCTTAAACATTTCGCTATACATTTTTCACAACTAATACTACCCCTTTGATATAAATGGAAAAGGTATGTACAAAAATGTATTTATGTACAAGGAAAAAATTTAGGACTTCTCACCAAAACTCACACCATGTGAATTATATCTTGGAAAGAGGTTTCCAAGACCCTTACGTTTGCTTCCCATGTCTTCTTAAAGGTCTAACCAACCTGGATTAAACCATTCAAAGAAAAGGATGAAATCTCAACATCCTTTAGCACTATAGGTATAGATCCATTAAGGGACTTCTTTGTTGTCTCCATGTCCTCAAGGTGCTTCTCCAAAATTGAAAACTTAGGAGTAATTACACTCAACTCAGAAAATCTCCCCAATACTCTTAACTTATCAATTTCTAGCACACTTATCTTTTCCAACAATTTAGACACTTCCTTATCCATCTTAGTAATTGATTGTGAGGAGGACCCACAATTCTTTGCAGAATTATCCAATATCTTCTCACTATTATGAATTATGTCCACCACATTCTGCACATACCAAGAAGGATTTATGCAATAGTTGTATATCTTTTTCCCATACTCAATGCGAGTCTTAATTTCAGAGATATAGTAGTATCTAATATGCCTATATCCCACTTAATTCACTTGCATGCCTCTTATAAATTATTTTTCATGTACTCAATATCAACCTTCTCAGCTTCAACCCTCTCCAAATAAGTGAAGTGAACATCACAGTCATCAAGGACTTTTCCCAAGTTGTCTGCTGCATCATTACTTTGGAAATTAAAAGGCATAGGTAGAATTTTGTTAGTTAAAACCACTGTCCTATCCAATACTTTAGCCTTCTTTTCAGTTTTCATATCAGATATTTCCTTAGCCTTAGTAAAGGCCATACGAGATAGTTTTATTAACTCATCCTCATCCATTTCATCCATATTAGTACTCAGGGGCTTGTTGTCACTTTCCAACAATTGAGTTGTAGAAATATATTTCTCCTTAATAGGAGTAGAAATGGGAATAGGGATAGATACTTTTGTTTCTCTCTCAGTTACAACCTTTATTTCATTATTCTTCTTTTCTTCAACCATAATATCTATTTTCTCTTCTTTAGTAACTATATCAAGATTAACTTATTCTGCTTCCTCATTCTTCCCTTCCTCAATAACTTATTTCATTTATCCTTCAGTAAATATGCCAAGATCTATCACATTTACTGTACTATGTGCATTACTACCATCTACCTCAAGAACAATATTAAAATTCCCTTGAAAAGAGTCACCAACATCCTATAAAGTGTCCAAGGACATAGGTATACCTACCACAAATAAATATGGTATCCTATAAAGTGTCCAAGGACATAGGTAGACTCTTCAACTTCATCTCACACTACTTTAGATGATTCCCCAATCAATATTGATTTAGGCTTAGGTGTCTTTGGAGGCTTTGTCTTCTTAGGAACTTTAGCCAAAAGGACATTGTCAATGGATTTGATTGTTTCTTCCTCAACTATTTCATACTTTCCTTCTATAATCTTAGTCAACCTAGTTTTTGATCTCAACAAAGGTTTTATTGCCTTCAGGATCCTATCATTCTCTACATGTGAAATTAATGGAAGCATACCCTCTATAGGTTTTACACAGATCTTACTATCCTCTTCTAAGGCTCTTTACTTTCTAATTTATAATTTATCAAAGAGTTCTTTTGGAATACTACCCTCAAGCTCAATCACATTATTTTTGAAAACCAACATATGTTTGATAACACTTTCTTAAATTTCCATTTATCCTTTTCATCATACCTCTTATAGTATCTAGGCAATTGATTCAAATTTCCTTTCTCAACTATCCTTTTATCCAATACCTTCAGGTCAGGCTTCCACTGATATTTCTCAATTGGCTTTTCTTGCACAATCTCTTCATCTTTATTCTTAGTGTTCTCCTCTTTAATATTATCCTCCTCTTTCTTCTACTTCTTAGGAGGTGATTCTTTCTTAGGTTTAGAGGACCTGGTTATCCTCATATAAGTCTCTACTTCTCCCTTTTTTTGTCTTAATGACAGTTTTCCTCTGTGATGATCTTCTAGGTGGAGTAGGAATTGTTTCAGGTATAGAGACCAAAGACAGAGGTGAGTCTGACACCTCAATAGTCTCAGTAGTAGGTAGGGGTGAAACATCTAAGTTCACTAGGCCAAAATTCTTCTATGTTTCCTTATTTCTCCACTCATACATATCGGCCTTGCTAATTTCTTGTTTCTCTGCAATGTTGTCAATAAGTTTTTATATCTTCCTCTTCCTCTCACCTCTATTCAGTTCTTCCATGACCTTAGAGGATTTTTCCTCATAGGTACCCCATATTTATTTACTTAGATCAATATCATAAGATAAAACATGGTCAAATTTTAGTGTAAGAACTTGAGTAGTGACTTCATACCCCATAGGAGGGCACTACCTCATTCTAGGTTCAACAACTTCAAATAAAACACAGTCAGTTTCAACCATAAAACAAACTATATCCTTGTATTTTTTAACTATCTCTTTAGGAATTCTCTTTCTCTCCTTCATTTCTCTTTGAAATATTTTAAACATACCTAAGAATTCTCCATCTACCCATTTGCTATTTTGGCTTCTATAAATTTTTCTTACTTGAATAGCAGTAGGTTCATTGTCCTTCCATGTCCTAGGATGCATACCAGAGAACATATGCACTATGTGGAGGAAAATGTGTAAGATGAGTGATCCAAACCTGAATGATTTGTACTTATCTTTTTTTATCTGCGTTAAATTCTCCAACAATTGCAATTTTAGAACTTCACAAAGATCACACTGGACATTTTCTTTCACCATCTTCTATGCCATCATTATAACTCCAACAGAAATAGAGTTTGGTTGGCTACTATAATACAATTTGTATCCCAAAATCATTGAAACTAACCTTACATCCTGTTGAAAGATGTTAGCAATCATTATTTCTCTCTTATCCCATCTTGAGTGCGTTAGGATTTGAACTTGCTTCTTTGTATTTTTCTCCACAGTTTGAACAATGCTAGAATTGTTCAATCTAGTAACTCTATGAATGAGTTCACTTTTGATCGTGATAGGTTTCTCTCCAATCCAAAGAAACTAATCGTGGATTCTTCTCAATACAATATTGATCCATTCTTCTTCATCAAACTCATAAAATTACATCATCTACATGATGTTTAGATTTTGTAAATGTGTGAACTCAGGTTTTCATGTTTTATCTTTATTCATCATATCATTCATCTCCTGGAGAATCTCAACATCTCTAATTTCCTCATACTTTCCCTGGCTGTATGCACTAATATCTTTGACATGTAAAAAATCATATGGAGTCTGAGAGAATGCACCCTCGGGGTCATCCTCCATTAATTTGTATGGATGTTTCTTGAATTTATAAATTGGCCTCTTAGTTACATAAAAAATCTATGGAGTATCCATGATATACAAAGCTCTCAGATAGAATCAAATACCTTTCACATGGAATTAGGGTAAGAATAATTCACGATCACTAGAATTCCCTAGTTCCTTCACTTGCTTCTCTGATCTTCATAAATGGTGATAAAAAATGACTAAGATCTTTCACTTATACCTTGTAGTATTTGAACCTGACACAGTTCCAAACACAAATTCATAAAATATTATATACTCTAGTCTATCATCACCATCTAGGTTATTATCCAATGAGATATTTAAAACCATGTGATCATAAATAAGGACTCTAAGTACATTACTATATCAGTCCACAAGCTCACATCTACTTATTCTATATACAAGAGGCTAGATAGTTTATTTTTATGCTTCTCCAAAGCTCCCCCTAAGGCCATGCTTGGCCATTTATGTTGATGTGGAAATGGAAAGATCACATGAAGATCTAGTAGCATCTACTAACTCTCCCTAATCTTGTGGCTCACTCTGATTCTTTACTTTCCATACCTTATCACTATCCTTGTTTCTTTCCTTTTCAAACCTTTTATTGAACTCATCTATATACTCAGCCATTCTTTTACCAACATCACCAATGTTCCTTCTTATCACTGTAGGTGGTTTCTTATTTCTTGCTGGTCCATTATACCTACAAAATTTTTCTATGTGTCCTTGATTATTACATTTATAACATGTAGGTGGTGATCTATTCTGATTAACCTACAATCTATAATTTCTTGCAATGTGCCCAAAGTTGTTGCACTTGTAACATGTGATCTTAGATCCTCTTTCTTCACTAATGTAATCTTACTTTTTCAATGAATGATCAAGTTTCCTACATTCTACCTTATTGTGCCCATATTCATATAATTTGAAACACTATCCAGAAAAATATTTATAAGGAGTCTTACCTCTGCAATCCCTCTTCATGTGACCAATTTGTTGCAACCAAAGCATCTTCCTTTGAAAGGTCTTATTTTCACATTAGGTTCCTCTTGATAATTATATTCCTCATTTGATTTGCCTTCAGAATGACTTTCTTGAGTTTTAGAACATTCATCTTCATTGAATCCAACTCTTGTCTTATCACCTTTAGGTTTTTGGTTCTCCATTTGTTCATCAATTTTGTCACTACTCGCATGAAGTTTTTCAATATCAATCTTTTCCTCAACAAGTTCTCCTTTAATGATATAGCTATACTTTTCTAACTCTTGATACTTGATTCTGACATCATCAAGTTCAAGCTGCATTTTTCCTATCTGTATATTTGTATGCTTCAAGGTCTCTTCAAGTCTGCACTTTTTATCTTTTACTTTCTGAATTTCTTTGGACATCTATAAAGTAGTAACTTCACATTCATGTTTCAAGGCTTTGTTTTCCTTCTTAAGTTGTTCAATCAGATTTGATGAGTCATTTTAAAGTTCCCTTATATTCTCCAAAATTTCTTTCCTTTTGTTCCTTGAGAGTCCAAGGTGCTCTTTAAGCTTCTTGATGTAATCTTCAACTCTTCTTAGTTTGAAATTTAACTCGATATTATCAACATTAGCCTTGTCCAGGTCTTCAAGTACTGCTTCAATATTTGCTTCCAAACTGCTTGAATCCACTAGGATCTCCCTAAAGCTATTAGGTTCTCTTTCCAAGGGCCTCAAGCTCTAATATCAATTGTTAGGATCAAGAAACACTGAGAGGGGGGGGGGTGTATCAGCGTTGAAGCACTTTTGATAAAATTTAAGCAACTCAAACTTAACCATGCATTGAATGAAATAAAGATAACGCATGCATAAAGTAAATAACTCATAACACCATGATTTTTTCAGGAGGAAACCCTGTTAAGGGAAAAACCCGGGTGGGGATGATATCGACAATTTATGCACTAAGAGTATAATGTCCCTGTTAGGAGACCTAGCCCTATTAGGAGCTGAATATTATGTTTAGTGCAATATCCTTGTTAAAGGATGCATACCCTATTAGTGGTAATACAAGGAGGTCACTTCTCTTGCAATAAGAAAACTCTTTTTACAATGTAACATCAAAAAAGATGAACAATACAAGCATCTTCTATTATTAAGTAGTTCCAGTTATAGGTCACAATATCTTCTGAATTATTTTGACATTATAATTCCTTCACACACATCTCCATCATCTTCACATCTCAAAAACATATCCACTTAAATATATCTGATCTCATAATATGTCCAGTCAGCTCACAAGTGCATTACCAAACATGTCCAACACATAACTAAAGAGTATATAAAAAATAGGCAATCAGACATCCATCAAGATAGGATAGGACCCAACCTAAATCCAAAATATCGTTGCTGGAATCCACACATTACTCCCTTAATCACCGTGACCTTTTATCTACCCTATTTTATAGCTATATTGTCTTCGCATGCAAAGACCATGCTATAAATCTTTCCATTCAACTCTAAAATATAAGCGACCATAACTGAAGCCATACAAAAATCCATACTATCTTCATCTGAGTGTGCATGACTTAACTCACCATATACTATGCTCACCAAGAAAAATTGTGCAACTGTATCCAGAAGACTGCCTGTGGACTTTGTCATTTTTCCAAGACTGGATACCCAAAACTGAATTGTACTCCAAGAGACCATACTAGTAAGTATTATTTCCATAAATGAAAACATATATGTTATACATCCTCAAACAATTTCCAATAAATCATTCTAATCTAAGGGAAAATTTCATTTTTGAAAGTAAATTGTTTGTAAAAATATCGAAATTTTCATTTTCGGGGATCTTCTGAGTATATCTCGCGAATATTTTCCTGCATTATTGAAGAAAGAGTATGAAATATTCTCCAACCCTCTTCTTTGTGTTACATAGATCCAGAATAGTGACCAAATGTTTGATGTTATAAGAATACTATTGGATAAATTGTTTAATTAAGTCTTCAAAATACCTGATACTACCTGAAGCTAGTTTGGATAATCATTCCACAGCAGATCCATCCAAACTTGTTTGAAATACTCGCATCAAATATGTCATGTCATGCATAAAATGCATGTTGAGAGTACAAAATTCCCTCACATGATCCTGGGGGTCAGTTTCTTCAAAGTTCAATGTACTTGGCATACTTAGGAATCTCAACCTTTGAGGGAAAAGGTGGCATGAACAAGTATTTGTTGAATGGAAAAGGGCATATGGCCTTCAAGGAGTATTTGTTTGATGGTTTGTTTTTCTCTTTCTTTATTTGTATAAGTTCAGTTTTCATGCCTTGAAGTTTTTTTGTTAGAAGAGATATAGGTGTTTCCTCTTCTTGTGCTACAAGTTGGTCAATGTCAAAATCTTTAGGAAGTTTCACTCCCATAAAAGCAAGATGCATGAAGTATTTTCTTTTGTCCAGTTGTAAAAGTGTTTGCATCATCTTTTGAAATCCTTTGTCTTGTTGATATTTTTGGTTATATTCTTCTATAACCTCTTCATCAAAGATATCATCATGTGTGTTATGATTTCTATAATTAGCATGATTTTTAAAGTCATGTCCTGACATGTTGGAATTTTTATGTTGACTAGTAACAAATGATTTATATTGATGGTCCAAATATTGATGTAGAGGGGTTGAATGTTATGCAGAGTACTTATTTTAAATTAGAGTCTTTGTCACAAATTTATATTTTCAATGTGATGAGGGTCTCAGAGTCTAAGTGTTTATAGATTTCCACTTTGAATCAGGATTGCCTTTTTGAAATTGACTCCTAGTTTGTATTGGCATGAAAATTGATGTGACCAAGAGCTTGATGTAACTAGGTTGATTTGATCAATATTTGGATAGGGAAGTGATGAATTATCTTAGAGGATTGATGAAATATGAAGTTTGAAAATTGATCAGGATTGATAATGTACTAGGTACAAGATGTTGAGGTTAAGGCTTGAATGCTTAACAGGTGACACTTGTGATTAAGCTGACTAGATTCAATTGATGGATTGAGACTAAGACAAGTTGAGAACTTGATAAAATAGGATGAAGAACCAATATACAAAAAGCTACAATGACAAGGATACATGATTGATTTGCCTAAATAGGATAAAATAACCAGGTTAGGACCCAAGGGTGCTGACTAGGATAAACTGAAGATTCAACTAGATGACTGGATTGAAGATCAAATGATGATGTCATAGGTCAAAATCATGTTCTGGAGTTCAAATGAAACAAGTTCATACAAAAGAAGACAACTTTTTTATGAACATTCTCAACAAACATTACGAAAATATGGTAAAAACCCTAGCTCGTATGATACAAGTCTTTGACTAAAATAATGATATGTTGAAGAAGAGATCCATGTTTTGACTTGTATGACACTTCATGGCTAATGAGATGACAATTCTTACATTATGATATGATAATATGGTGAAATTAGGGTCTATAATCCTAGGTCATATGACACGTTGTACTGACATGTACGATATTATGGTGATTTGAATAGTTTGTCACTTATGTTTAGGAAATTTTTGACAAGTTCTCATTGCGTTTGGACAAATTTTGAAAGAATTTTAGGGATTGAGCACACACATCAAGTACATGAAGGGAAGTTAAACCAAGCACACATAACCCCTATAGGAATTGACATAGCATGAAAATCCTTTTCCCACACTTAGGCACTATCCAAAGATCTAATTGTTAGAATAGTCCCAAAGGATAACTGAGAGGGGGGGGGGGGGGGAATCAATTATCAGTTACTTAAGTCC
>MU224853.1:2080653-2094084 GCA_018584345.1 Thuja plicata | reverse complement strand
TAGGATAGTACTTGTCCATATAGGTTTTTCTCTTTGGATTTATCACTTTGGATCTGCACTCATGTGCCTTGTGTCCTTTCTTTTGACATTTATAACAATTACCAATAAAAGTAGATTGTGCTTGAGATATACCTTTCATTTTGCTTCTGCAGATGTTTGAGGTGTGGCCTAGTTTTCCACAGTGATTGCATGACAACTTCTTGGATCTTGGGGTTGTGAAAGCATTCCTCTTATCAAATTGATTAGAGGATTCTCCATTCTCATTGTACCCTAATCCTGTGTAGTTGTTGACTCTTCTTTGTCCATCAAGAAAATCATCCATCCGTTTGTTGCTATCCTCAGCCTTTTTGATCAGTTCATTGTGTTGAATCTGAACTTTGATTTCATGCTTTAGTTTTTCATTTTCTTCCCTTAGTTCACTAATGGTCTGTATTCTTTCTATGAGTTCTGTATTTAACCTGTTTGCTTCTTGACTCATAAGAATAATCTGATTAATGACCTCATGGTGATTCTCAGTGAGTCTTTAGATCTCTAATTCTTTTTCTTGTAGCTTCTCTGTAATTTTCCTCCTGTCATCAATAGCTAGTGTTCTTTCATTTTGATCTTTTCTTGCATCATTCATAACATCAATCATTTTTACTATTTGAGTCTCTTGACCAATTTGTAGCATCTTGATTTGATCTGTCAGATGTAGATTGATCTCCTGCATACTTGTAATCTCTTTAGCTAATGCATTTGAATCTTTTCTCACTGATGTTTTTGCTGCTTCAAAATACTCTTGTATTTCCATTTCTTTGTATTCTTTCTCATTCAGCCTGGTTGCCATAATTTGTCTTTCATCAAGAAGTTTTCTTAGCTTTATCTTCACCTCCTTATACTGCTCATAGTTTATTTGCATCTGCAACTACTCATTCTCAATAGTCATATCTAGTTAAACTTATCCATTGCTCTGATCTTTTCTCTCAAGTCTTTAAGCTTTTCAAGAGAGAGACTTAGCTCTGATACCAATTTTTGGAATTATATTGAGATAATTTGTACTGAGAGGGGAAGGGTGAATCAGTACCTCTAAAAATTTTCTTGGTTAGCCCATTAACCCTTAGTCATCAGTTTGTAAAATAACTTATCTATCTGTTCATCTTTCTTTATGCATGTGAAATCATATCATACATTCCATTTGATGTGAAATAGTAAAAGAAACATACATGAAATTTGATAACACATAACACAAGATATGGTATCGCAGAAAAATCCTATTAAGGAAGTAAAAACTGCGGTGGGGATTGTTACCCACAAACTTCACTATCTGTAGATAAGAAGATCTGGTTAAGGCTTACAATTTTGGTCAAATCTGATGACCTACCCTGTTAGGAGTATTATAGTGGAGACCTATTAATATCTACTTCATTTGAAGCTTTCAACAACACTGTTAAGTGTGCACTCTGTTAAGAGATTTACGAAGGACGGTTAAGTCCACCTTCTACAAAAGGATTTTAGATGTGATGCACTTGTTAAAATGCAACTACATAGGTCTTTGATCTGATGATAAATGAAATCTTCAATTGCTAATAACAGATCCTATAAAGCTCCAAAAATACTATTAATCATCCTTCCATGATTGAGTATTACCTTTATCTGCTCGTCAGTAGCCTCTGTGTGTTCTTGTTAACTGATGTATTCTATTTCTTCTCTTTGCATGAATTCTGCCTTCTGCTCCTTAGATGCTCTTTGTGGCTATGAATTATAAAGAATTCATGTACTCACAATTGAGTATGAACATCTATTTATACTAATCTAGGCTCAATTCTTGATTCATGTATTTACACGTTAACTCTAGATTCAAGATATACAACTTGATCTTGATCTGTAGTTAGATATGCTTTTGATCCGTTAGGATGATTTAAAGCATTTACATAAAGCATGCATGACCATCTAATATGATTTAAAACAAAAATAAAACTCTATAAATAGATTTACATTGCTTTAATCGACGTGTAAAACTGAGATCCACAATTTGTGGGTTCTTGATCTGTCTGTCGGTTCTGATGGTCGGTTTTCTTGATTGTCGGTGTTCCTTCTTGAACATGTCATCGGGTATGCTTGTCTATTCCTGTCAGGTTGATTCTGGAAAATATGTTGCTGGTAATGCTTGTGTTCATCAGTAATGCTTGTCACATTTATACTTAGCATTTTTCTCAAAATTCTTTGTGCTGTCGGGTATGCTTGCATTTCACCGGTACTGCTTGTGGTTTTCCAGTGATGCCTGCTATCTACCGGTAATGCTTTCTATCTGTGTTTTTCCTCTGAGTATACTAATGGAAAAATAATGTCATCAGAATCAGATGAACTGAAGTGAACAAATTGAATAGAGGTATTATGTACTTAGCATAGATCTAAAAATATGCAAACACAGTTTTATTTGAATCAAATCATTACTGTATAGGTTTAACCATTTTTATAGATAAATTTCTTAACTGAGTAGGATGTGAAAGTATTTATTATGACATTCTAATGAATGTTGAGTGTTTTCTTATTGACCCCATAGTGAATGATTGGTCAAGAGAGAACTTTTAGTTTTAAATCCTCTAACCAGGTCACATTTAACAGTGTGCATTGTAACCTTTAATAGGGTTGGCTCTTAACAGAGCTCACTCCAGAAGAGTGAAATATTTTGGGTTACCAATCCCAGGTGGTTTTTCCCTTAGCAGGGTTTCCACATTAAAAATCTATGTGTTAATGTGTATGATTATTGTAAATTGTTACTTTTATTTACACATTACTTTATATGCATTGATTAGTAATCATAGTATTGATTTACTGTTACTTGGGATAGGACTAAAAGTTTGAGATCACAGTATACATTTCACCGAGTTGATTTATATGTTTGAAATTTTTGTTATATACATCTGGGAGAATTTAGGACTGTAGGATAATTGAGATCTATCTGATTCACCCCCCTTCTAAGTTATTCTAACAATTGATATCAGAGCGTAGAGTGCTTAGAAGGAAAGTTTTAAAGGACTTAAACTAAATATCACAAGATGTATAAGAGAGATGCATCAAAGCCGAACAAAGAGAACTTATCAACATGGAAGAGAAGAATGAGACTATACCTAATAGGGATTGGAGATGACATAATGCTATACCTGGATAATGAATGCATCCTACCTAAGAGACCTTTGATTGTTAATCAGATGAAAGAGAAACATGAACACAACACTATGATGGTAGAAATTGCTTCTTCACTTACTGATGCTGAATTTGAGGATATCAAGACATGTACATTAGCCAAGTAGATTTGGGACAAGATTGCACTAGTTTATGGAGGGGATGCAAATTTACAAAGAGATAAAGCTGAAATTCTCCAAGGAAAATTTGATGACATGAGAATGAAAGAAGGATAAAGCATAACACAGTACAGTAACTGAAACAAGGAGGTTGTGAATGCTATTTGTGGAGTAGGTGGAACGATTGATGAAGACACTATTGTGAGTAAGATTCTTAGAAATTTATTTCCCATTTATTCTATAAGAGTCTTTGCAATACATGAAATGAGAGAAGCACCTAGAAATAATATTACAGTTGATGGACTTGTTGGTAGACAGATTTTTTTTAGCTAAACAATTTTGAAAATAGTGTTGTACCTACTATAGAATCTGCATTTATGTTTTCTTTGAAAATTAGTAAATCTGGTAGTAAACACATGATAAGAAATAACAGTGACAGTGACAGTGATGATAAAGAACTTGATGAACTTGAAGCATTAATGGTTAGAAGACTGCACAAAGGTAAAGGAAGGTATAAAGGTAAACTACCTTTGATATGCTTTAATTGTAAAGAAATTGGACACTTTGCTGCCAGATGCCCTAACAGAAAGAATGATGAAAGAAATAAAAGATCTAATTATAGAAAAGATGATCGAGAATACAAAAGAAACAAATAGTATGATAGAAGAAATAACCGAGATTACAAAGACAAATGCAAGAAGGATTGTTACATTGCTAAAGATAAAGATAATGAAACTGATGAAGACATTGAGACAATATTTGTAGCTTTGAAAGAAGATTCAGAAGAAGTGAAAGGTATGTTGAAACAACACTTATTTCTAAAGTTAGTAAGCATGACATTTGGGTTATTGATAGTGGATGCACACATCACATGACTGGAGATAAAGGAAAATTTTAATTTCTTGAGCATTATAATGGTGGATCTATCAGAATGGGAAATGATACACCTTGTCAAGTGAAAGGAAAAGGTACTATATTGCTGAACAATCAAATAAAATGTGCGAATACATATTGGGTTAAATGACTTAATTATAATATGTTTAATGTTTCACAGCTGAATAACACAGGTCACCAAGTTGCATTTGAAAATAGAAAAAGCTAGAATCTATGATGAAACATGAAAGTTGATTTACACTGGCAAACAATTAAAGGTAATCTATTCTATCTTGACACTGGACTGGAACTACTTGTTTGATGGCTAAGAATTAAGATGTATGGTTGTGGCATAAGAGGCTTTGTCATGTAAATTTTGACAACATGGTTAAAATTAGTAAGAAAAGAAAAGTTAGAGGCTTACTGAGCTTATCTAAACCTGATTATGTAATGTGCAAGAATTGTCAAATGAGAAAAATGTCAAAATCTAGTTTTAAGAGAAATATTTTTTCATCTAATGATATTTTGGAGATAGTTCATAAAAACCTATGTGGACCAATGAGAACACGGAGTTATTATGGTGATAGATACTTTATTTTATTTGTTGATGAATACTCTAGAATGATGACTTTTATGTTCTTAAAACAAAAATATGAAGCATTTAAGATGTTCAAATGGTACAAAGCTAAAGTGGAAAAAGAAAGTGGTAGATAACTAAAATGTTTGAGATCTGATAGAGGAGGTGAATTTGATGAACTACAATTGATTATATGTTTGAAGTCATTTGTTGATATTCAACCGAGTTGTAGAAGTGATGATAAACATTATCAGTTAATTTATTGTCATTGATGTCAACTTATTTGAGTATTATTATGGTGGAAAACATCTGTTATGTATTGAAGATTTGGAACAAATAATGTTTATGTGGTTAGTAAATGAAAATTTCTATACAGACCGATTAGCAGTGTAAACTGAGTAAAATACAGTGTATACTGAGTGCCAATGTTAATCGAGCAAGGGATCACCAACACAACTATTGATTAAGCAATTTATTCAAACAGAGGCCGACTAAAATGCTGAGACAGAAAATGATGATTTTGAGGTAAAAGATAAAGTTTTTTATTTGATCAAATGGTTATTAAAATTCAAGGAAGATCGAATGACATAGATTGAAATGTGTTTTTTAACACAACTACCGAAGATGGATCAAGTGGGAAAATGAATGATGAAGGTTAAGCAGAAAGATTTGAAGGATGAAATTAAATGACACACGATCGGGGATTTTTTTAGTGGCGATTCTTCGCCAATTGGTGAATATGTCCCGTCGGGCATATAGAATTTGGCAAAAAAATCCATAGTGTACTATTTGACCAGTTCACCCAGATTTTATAATAAACACATTAATTGGTCGGGTTGTTCACCACTATTTGCATGTAATTTCACTACGGTAGTGGGGTTGTTCGCCCATTTATCTATTGTATATTTACTAATATTCACCATGGATTAAGGAAGGGGTATTTATCAAGGATCTCCATTCGCCAAAGTCCCATTATCCCAAGTTAAAATCTTATTTGCACTAGGACCCAATTCGCCATGCATCGTAATTCACCGTGTCCCAAATTCCCGCCCTATTCGCCTAGTCAATTACTTGGAATTATGCGAGGTTCACAAAATATTAGTTTTTATCATATGCAAATGTCGTCTCCTTTGCCAAAATTCAAAATAAGCATTTGTATATAAGGATAGTTTCAAGAGATTTAGGAGTACAAAAAATCAGTTGATTCTGAGCTAAAAATTGCGATTGGTAGCAAACCGGAAAGACTACGAGTCCTTATTATCTTATAATTATTCAAGTAAAATTTTATTGCAGCCTTAATTTGTTGGAGATGTCACAGTCAAAGTTAGACATGAAGAGGTCTATTGAAGGTGGAGAATCTAGAGATGTCAAAGAGAGGCCAACGAAATGCAGAAAAATATCTTCATACTTTTGCGGGGGCAGACACAATGGTCATGGTGTTGGTCAAAGTGAGGAAGGTACGTCATTAGAGGAACCTGTACAACTTCAAGGTTATCAACTTACACAGGAGTCTATTCAACAAATTGGGGAAACTAAAGTTGCGAAACCTGATATCTCTCATGAAGATGACCTTGAAGATGAATTTCAAGTAAATAACCAGTACCAGGATGAATCGATCGACTTCAGTGATGATGATGTTTCAATTAACAGTAACACTAAAGGGAGAGGAAAATCAAAAGAAAAAATAGATCGTCAATGGGAGATGTCCAGGAGATTTAAATTTGATTGGGAAACAAAGTATCCATTCATTGAACCCATGGACAATCGAATTGTAGGTGAGCCACCAGTAGAATGCAGATGTACAATTTGTAGTTGGAAGTATAAAAAAGAAAAGCGGTTGCAGCTTAAATTAGACACCATAGAGAAACATATTGGTAAGGTTTATGAAACCTCAACTGTAGATGGAAGGGAAATAAAAGTGGTAAGATATAAAACAAAGTAGCAATGTCAACATCAAAGGCATGCTGAGGAATATTATTTTTTTTAGAAATTTAAGATGAAGCCTGGTGAAGTTCAAGGTTCTATTAATGCTATTTTTGCAAAAGCAAGTGAAGTAGAAGAACACAGAAAAGCTGTTCAATTAAGTAATGTTTTCCATATTTTGAGCTGAGGGCGTCCAATGACAAACTATCCAGAAATGAGTGGTTTGTTACACTTTTTGAAAGTTCCTAACTATCCTATCACTCATTGGTCAGTAAAAAGTGGATGGGAATGGGCAAGTTGTATTTCCTAGGTTGAAATAGAGGATGTACAGAGAAAAATAAAAGAGTCAACCTTTATTGCATTGTCCTTAGACAAAGTTATGACAATAGATAATACATCATGGGTATGCATGCATGTTTATACTGTACAGAATAATGTCCGCCAACCACATCTACTAACTGTTGAAAAATTGAGGGACAATGCGACATCAAAAAATTTATTTCAATTAGTAAAGAGCCATTTAATTGAATATGGAGCTATGGATGAATTGACAATAGCGAAGAAGTTGATCTGTGTTGGAGCGGATGGAGCTTCAGTAATGCAACATCAAAGGAATGATCTTTGCACAAAGATGCAGGCTTCTTGTTCGCCATATGTTGTTGGGATTCACTGTATGGCCCACATGATGAATCTTGCTTTTAGAGTTGTGAAGAAGTTTCCTTTAGTAAACAAGGTTGAAGATTTAGTAAGAGAGTTGTACTCATATTTTTGTTGAGGTCCCAAACATTTTAGGGAATTTTAGCACTTTGCTGATGGAATTACCGATGGAAACAAGCTTCTAAAAGATGTTGATACCAGATGGCTCTCTTTGGATGGGCCAACGCATCAATTTTTTTATGAATATCAATCTTTGATTGGACTTATGTACGAAAATCATGACAATGCAAAAAATCAGAGATGTGGCGACCTGCTTCGAAGGTTAAGCAATATAGAGACACTTTTGACTTTAGCATCTCTTCTTCCCATGCTAGAAGAAATGATGTTCATTATGAAAAAAACCTAGCAAAGAGCCATGTATATTGTAGAATATGCTACTTTGCATAAAATGTCATGCCAATTCCTTGATAATCTTTATCGAAATGACCCAAATTTATCCGATGAAAAATTTCATCACTGGAGGAAACTAACAGATTTGGACAATCTTGATAATTATTTAAAGATCATTGAAAATGGAGATTTATGTGTTTTTGTAAGGGGATTTCAGATACCAATGTACTATAGTGCCCCAAAGAAGCGAGCTACAAGAGTTACAAGGGAAGAGTTTACCACAATTGTCGAGTCTATAGCAACTAATGCAAGGGACATAGCCTATAAAGTTTCCTCTAAAATAAGATCCTGATTCGCATATGAATAACTGATTGAGGCCATGGCAATTGTGTTTCCTCAATATTGGCACTTAAACTCTAAGGAAGATTCATCTTTAGCTGTTGATATGTTGTAATCCAACGGACGTGTAAGTCTGTGATGTCATAGAGGTGGGACCCGATGCAACTTCAACATCAAATCAGAACCATTGGATTAAGAGAGATGAACGGTGGAAGGTGCATTTCGAAAGAAATGTGGTGACATAACTCCTTTACTAAAAACTCTCTCCGAAAACATCACACGTGTCACCCTTTGAGAATGTAAACTTAGGAGAATGAAACTTTAATAGTTATTTCCAATTATTAAATTGCCATACCAACTATACAACTATTCCCTTAAATCACCAAGTTTATATGTATTTTTGAAATACATTCGCCATGACAAATAATTAATTGCAATATTTGGAAAATTATTTCGCCATAATTTATCAGTAAAATTTTCCAGCTTCGCCAATTAGATTAATAATTTTCCTATTAAAATCATTTGTTTTCGCCATATTTTTATAAAAATTGTATACGGTATTAAAAAATTCACCACAAAATATCTATAATTTGAACCACAATTCGCCATCAATATTAAAAATTTTCCCTCAAAAAAAATGTGATTCGACACAATTTTATACTTTTTGGGAGGGGGGGGGGGGGGGTTCTTAAAGTTATCCCTNGGGGGGGGGGGGGGTTTCTTAAAGTTATCCCTGCACACGATGTGTATATAAGAGACAAGAGATTCATTTGTGAATGTATGTACACAGATGCTAAAGCATACATGGGAATTCATGCATGATTGATCAAAACTGGTTAAAGACAAAACCTAGTGTATTTCTGCTGACATAGCCGAGCAAATAAAAGAAAGAGCATAACTGAGAAGAACAAGGATGAAGAATGAGATGAACTAAAGTGAACAAATTGATCAAAGGTATTATGTACTTAGAATAGATCTAAATATATATGAATCAGAGTTGTATTTGAATCAGATCACTACTGTATTAGTTTAACCATTGTTACAGATAAATCTCTTAGTCGAGTGGGATAGTGAATCCTTATTAGAAAATTCATAGAATATTAATTGTTTTCTTGTTGACCCCATAGTGAATGCATGGTCAAGAGAGAACTAGTAGTTTTAAATTATCTAAAAAGGTCATATTTAATAGTGTGCATTGTAACCTTTAACAGGGTTGGCTCTTCAACGAGCTTACTTTAGAAGAGTGAATATTTTTGGGTTACAGGTCCCAGGTGGTTTTTCCATTAACATGTTTTCCACATTCAAAATCTATGTGTCAATATGTTTGAATTTTGTGGATTGTTATTTTACTTTACACTTTATTTGATTGACCTAGATCGGTAATCATAGTATTAATTTATTGATACTCAGTAGACAACTTAACAATAAGTTTTGAAATCATAGTTTATGTTTCACCGAGTTGAGTTTTATATTTGATATTGTTTCATTATACATATGGAGGAATTGAGGATTGTAGGATGATGTTGTGAGGGAACTAAGTCTAACTGATTCACCCCCCTCTCAGTTATTCTAACAATTGGTATCAGATATATTGGTGCTTATCAAGGAGCTTACAATGCTTATCAAGGAGCATACAATGCTTAGAAGAAAATTTTCAAGGATTTGAGTTAAGATCACAAGATGTATAAGAGAGATGAACTAAGATGAACAAAGACAACTTCCAAACATGGAAAAGTATAATGAGATTATACCTATCAGGAATTGCAAGAAACATTTAATATTTTCTGGATAATAAATTCATTCTACCTACCAGAGCCTTGAGAGTAAATCAGTTGAAAGAAAAAAATGAAAATAACCTTATCATGGTGGAGATTGCCTCTTCACTTACCAATTTTGAATTTGAGGACATCATGAATTGCATAAGTGCCAAGAAGATGTAGGATCAGCTTACAAAATTTTATGGAGGAGATCTGAATGTACTAAGCGCCAAAGCTGAGAGTCTTTGTGGAAAGTTTGATGACATGAGAATGAAGGAAGGAGAAAACATCACACAATACAGTAACTGACTTGAAGAAGTTGTGAATGCTATTCAAGGATCTGGTGGAACTATTGATGAAGTCAAAATTGTGAGTAAGATTATTAGAACTCTATTGCCTATTTATTCTATAAGAGTCTCTGCAATTCATGAAATGAGAGCTGCACCTGGAAATAATATTAGTGTTGATAGTATTGGTCGAAGATTGATTTCTTTTGAGTTGAATAACTTTGAAAACAATATTGTACCATCTATGGAGTCTGCATTTATGTTTACTTTGGAAATTGGTAAATCTAGTAGTAAACACATAATCATAAAGGTAAAGGAAGATATAAAGATAAACTACCTTTGATATGCTTTAACTGTAAAGAGATTGGCCATTTTTCTGCAAGATGCCCTAAAAAAAAGAATGATGATAGAAATGATAGATCTAATGATAGAAAGGATGATCGTGACTTCAGAAGAAACCGACAGTATGATAGAAGAGATAACCGAGATTACAAGGATAAAGGTAAGAAAGCTTGTTACATTGCTGAAGATAAAGCTAATGACAGTAACTTTGAAAGTGATGAATGTATTGAGACAATGTTTGTAGCCTTAAAAAATGATTTAGATGAAAATGAAAGGTATGTATAAATAACACTTATATCTAAAGTTAGTAAACATGATATTTGGTGATAGAGATGCTCCAAGGTGTGCTTGCACAAACACTTATCTAGGACTCTAATTGTCCTAGTCTTCTCTAGATCCTAAAATCACTCCTAGGACCTTACTAGTCTTTTATCTCCTTGCCTAAGACTACCCTAACTCAAATATATGAGTTGGTCCTCTTGTGCTTCACCTTGGGGAATAACTATCATTAAGAGTACTTCAAATTTTCACTCCTCCTTGGATGACTCCAAGTGAAAATTCACCATAACATCTTCACAAGTACTATAGGGGGTGTATCCATCAATGAAACAACTATTTTACTTCCATATGACTCCATTAGAATGGGTCATCAAGGCTTTCTCAATCGAGTTCAAGATTGACAATGCTTTTGGCCTAATAGGCCTAATTGGTCTACTAGCCCTAAACAAGGCATTTTTCCTAATTTACTCTCAAAACTTCCAAAAAACCCTAAAAAATAACTTGAAATTCCAATAACCTTTATCAATAACTTTAGGATTTTGGTGGTCTTAGGTTCCTAAGTCATTCGCACAGTGGAATTCTGAAATGTAGGGCAAATAGGGCTAATTAGGCTTAAATTGTGCAGTCCTCTGATTTCTACCTAGAAATCTACAAATGGATTGGCCAATCCCTAATATCAATTGTAGGTGTTTGTAGGATCACCACCTCTCTAAAACCATAGTCGGTCTTAATCTCTCACTCTTTCTGCTGCAATTGCACTTCACTTTCTCTCTGTCATGCACCTAGCCAGGCACTCTAATCTTGTCTAGGGCATGATGCCAAAAATAGAAAGCTTTCTTTTTTGAGATCCTCCTTCTACAAAAAAAAAATCCAATGGATTCCATACCATATTACTCTAGGCCATGATGATTTTTATGGTGGAGAACTATGGGGGAGCCATTCTATCAAAAATAGTCTAAACTACACCAGTAACTACTCTATTTACAAAACAATTTGAAAAACTAACCTGATGAACTAAAAACCACTACAATAATGAATAAAAAGTGCTTAAAATTATCTCTAATACATAGAACCAACACTAAATTTCACACTTCAATCCATAAAATAACTCTGAAATACAATGCAAGTCGACTGTCACTGTAAACCAGAATTCTGAGCTTTCATTCACTTCCAAAAATTACATTCCTTCCCTCCATTCCTTGGGAAATGGGATCCTCTTTGTCTTAATATGCCATACCCATGATTATAGGAAATAATAGAAAATACCCATGTTGTTACCTCAAAAGGAATCAAATTTTGCAAATATTGTCATGCAACAAAAATGTTGCCAAGCAACATTGTGACAAGTTTTACATCTTTTAGCAAAATTAATGCTAAGGGTCTCTAACTGACCTATTATGGTGTAGAAACATTATAGGAACCATTTTAGGCATACAACTACCCTTTCCCAAGCCTTAAAGGCTTTAAGTCACATTTAAACCCATTTTCCCATCTTAGGCCTAATCTAGAACTAACAACTAAAAAAACAATAAACATCTAGGTTGGATTGAGCCTAGTCTAATCTACTGACTTGGCTAAGGCTAGTACAAGCCAAAATTGTAACTAGTCTTAGGGATTTTCCTAGGTGCCCCTACACCATCTTCCCCAAATGTAAAGACTTCAATCCATCCTTGGATTGAGTAAGTTGGAATCCATTCCCAAATTCTTGAATTCAGTCTCCTTGATCCAAGTGGTCTCTTCTTTGCCTTTTCCATGCCATTTAATTAAATTCTCATAATAAGTTCTTTGTCTGGTCTTCTTGTAGGCCCTGGAGTCAAGTAGCTTTTCTACCTTCTTAGGTAGTGTGGGGGTCAAGTTCAGGTCTTCTACCTCCTTTATGAGCTTTGTAAGGCTCTGTTCTAGATATGTTATTGGTCCTTTGTATAAGACTAAATCTATCACATTGAATACAAGAGATAAACCACTATCCTCTGGGAGTTCCACTTTATATGTATTGGTGCCATATTTGGCTAGAATGGTACATGGGCCAATCCTTCTCATCTGTAGCTTATGAGGCACTCCTTTCTACAATCTTGCATTGTTTAGATGGACCATTACTAAATTCCCTACTTGGAATTGGACATCCCTTTTTCTTTCATCCACCTTTCTCTTTATCTTCTCTGTATTCTCAGCCAATGTCTTTCTTACTGTCTCATGTACGTCTTGCATAGAATGTGCAAAATATTTTGCATAGCCACTTCCCTTGGCTCCATCTTTCAACTCTCTGAGTTTAAATACCCCCCTTGGGTATAGTCCATAGATGATTTTCAAAGGGGCTTCTCCCTGTGGTTCTATTGACACTGTCATTATAGGCATACTTTTCCTGTCCAATGAGTTGGTCTCAAGCTTGACCATACTCCTTAGTTAAGAACCTTAGGAGGTTACCTAGACTCCTATTTACCAACTCAATTTGGCCATCAGTCTAAGGGTGATATGCAGACCCAAAAGACAAATTGGTTCCTAGCTTTTTCCATAGTGTCTTCCAAAAATGGCTTATGAACTTTGTGTCTCTGTCTGATACTATGCTCAATGGTAACCCATGAATTATGACTACCTCCTGTAATACCCCAAAATTGACACCTTACAATTCTAATCAATTTTGGTGCATTTCTTCAAATTCTCATCATCGAAGTCCTATTGTACTAGGCAAATTCTCCTTCCTAATTGTCTTTAATTGACTTAGT
>MU224853.1:2048571-2080527 GCA_018584345.1 Thuja plicata | reverse complement strand
CTAAGTGCTTTTAAATTAAATTAATCCTACCCCCTTTAGCTAATACACATCAAGGGAATTAAATATTATTTGGTTATTTGAATGGATTATCCTCACTTGAATTTAATAATTCAAACAATGTGAAAAGACATCCATGTGGAAATAATTAATTTATTTAATTAAATAATTCCTTCGTATTTGTCTCACCTTCCTCCATGAAGATGAAGAGTCAGCCGTTTCTTCCCAAGAAACTCTTCATCCTCTCTTCAGTCTTTTCTATATTATGGACCTTCTTTCCTTCATTTGAGGGGAGCAATTTTTAGAGTACCAAAATTATAGTGAATTACTGTCTCAATTCTCTCATATTTCCAAGATTTTATTGCATATTTAGTGTAATCTCATTTAGCTTAATGGCATTCTTCATTTCAATTTATTTTGTTTATTTATCAAGTAGCTTAATTCTGTTATCTCTTTCAAGTTTCTTAGCTTAAAATCTGCATCTTCATTCCTAGATTACAATTGCATCTCTCATATAGAATAATTTCATTTCATTTTTCAAATCTTTCAAATCCTCCATTTTAGCAATGGTCTATGGTTGTTGGTTCTCATTCTGAGAGTAATTAAACACCCCAACTAAATAGGAGGCAACAGGTCGATTCGATCGATATTATGGAATGAGTAATTCATGTTCATCTTTGCAATTCAATGATTGAGCAATGACTATGTTGTGTTGTGGATAATTAAGAGGTCAAAATTTAGACATATACACCTCCTTGAAGAATAATTGAGCTGTTTGACTTGCATCATGGACTGTCTTGTAGGGTACAAAATGGGCCATCTTTCTAAACCTATCTACTATGATATATATACTGTCAAATCCCTATTTGGTTCTTGGTAACCCCACAAAAAAGTCCATAATTAAGCATTCCCATGGTCTACTTGGGATGGGAAGAGGTTGGTAAAGGCTTGCAATGGAAGATGTACCCTTTGCTTTCTGACACACCACACGACTTTCTACATACTTCCTAATGTCTAAATTCATTTTAGGCCCAAAGTAAAACCTTTGCACTAACTCTTGGGTCTTATTGACACCAAAATTCCCACTAAGTGCACCATTGTGTTTCTCTTGAATCAAAATTTCCCTAATTGACCCTCTAGGGACACATAATTTAATTCCTTTAAACAATAGATCACTTTGCATAGTATATTCAAAGAATTCACCATGAAAATGATTCTTGTATTATTGACATACCTTATAGATGTCTGCAAAGTCTTCATCTTCTGCGTATAGGTCTTTGAAGCTCTTAATACCATGAAGCTCTTAATACCCATGCTCTGCAGGTGTATCTCTTGTACAGTCAAGGCTCTTCTACTTAAAGCATCTACTACCTTATTCTATAGTCATTTCTTGTTCTTAGTGTGTAAATTGTAGGCCTGTAGATATTCTACCCACTTCATATGTTTATGACTGAGCTTGTCTTGTGATTTTAGGAAACTAAGTGCCTGATTGTCTGAATAGACCACAAACTCTTTTGGAAGGAAGTAGTGCCTCCATTTCCTTAGTGCTTGGACTAGAGCATACATCTCTAGGTCATAATAAGAGTACATCTTCTTAGCATCATTGATATTTTCACTGTGGAAAGCCATTGGTCTTCCTTCTTGGTTCAAAATAGCTCCAATGGCCACATTTCTAGCATCACACTCAACTGTGAATAATATATCAAAATTTGGTAGTGTTAGGATTGGTTGAGTGGCAATATTCTTCTTCAACAATTCAAACCCGTGGTTAGCTTGTTCATTCCAAAAAAATTTTGTTTTCATCCCTTCTTTGATAGTATCTAACATAGGGGCACAAATAGCATTGAATTGCTTAATAGACTTCCTATAGTATTGGGCCAAACCATGAAAATTTCTCACCTTTGTTGTAGTCCTTGGAGTAGGCTAGTTGAGAATTGCTTCCACTTTTCTTGGATCCATCTTTAGATTGCCTTGGGACAATACAAACCCAAGGTACAATAGCTCCTACTTCATGAATTCACATTTCTCCAAATTTATCATTAACTTCTCCTCATGTAACTTCTTGAAAATAATCTACAGATGTTTGAGATGCTCTTCTTTTGTCTTGCTATAGATGAGTATATCATCTAGATATACTACCACAAATTTTCCAATGTAGTCTTTTAGGACTTCTTTCATAAGTCTCATGAATGTAGATGGGTCATTAGAGAGCCCAACCATAATTACAAGCCATTCATACAAACCTTCAATGGTTTTGAAGGTTGTTTTCCATTCATCTCCCTCATTGACTCTAATTTGGTGGTATCCACTCTTTAAGTCAATCGTAGTGAAAAATTGGGCTTCTCCTAGACAGTCCATTAGGTCTTCTATCCTAGGGATAGGGAACCTATACCTAATGGTTATCCTATTTATTTCCCTTGAGTCAGTACATAGCCTCCAAGTTCATCCCTTTTTAGGTGCTAAACAAATAGGGATAACACGAGGACTAATGCTTTTCCTAATAAGACCTTGGCTTAGGAGTTCTTGGATTTTCTTAGCTATTTCCTCATTTTGTTGAGGTGTCATCTTATAGGTTTACTTATTAGGAAGGGTAGCTCCTAGAATAAAGTCAATTTCATGACTAACATCTCTCTTAGGGGGCAGGGTTAATGGTTTTCCATCACTTACAATGCCTTCATACTTCTGCAACATCTCCTACACTTCTTTAGGCAACTCTGTCTTCTTGACTATCTTGTCTACACTTTCTTATTTTGGCTTCAACACAAGTGCAAATCCTACTCCCTATCCTTCTTCTAAGGTTTCTATGAAATCCTTTCACTGACCATAAGAACATTGGGCAATGATGACCTCATCTCTCCTTCCTCTAATAGTGATTGTATCTTGAAAGTCACATTGTCCTTCTTGAAAGAATAAGAATTATTTTCTCCATCATGTATGGCCTCTCTGTCAAATTTCCATGACCTTCCAAGTAGTAGGTGACATGCATCCATAGGTAGGATGCCACACAACACTTTGTCTTTGTATCTCCCAATTTAAAATTCCACCCATGCTTGTTCATTCACAAGGACATGTTGTCCTTTGTTCAACCAAGTGATTTTGTATGGGTTGGTATGAGGTATTCTCTTAATCTTTAGTTTGTTGATTGCCTCCTCTGACACTATGTTGTTAGTAGAGCCTAAGTCTATGATGACTCTACAAAATTTTCCCATCATCTTGCATTTCACTCTAAATAATGACCTTCTTTGACTAGGTTCCTCTTTTACAGGCTCCTTGATTAATGTTCTTCTCATCATCAAGTTCTCTCCTTCTTCAGACTCTAAGGGTACCTCAGGGTGTTTTCCTCCTCCACAAGACTCCTCTTGAACAAATTTTACCCTCTTTTCATTTACATGAGAATTAGATACTCTCTCTAGACACCTATATACAGGTGTCCCATTTGGTTGTAGTGGTAACACTTCATAGTTGAAAAGTAAGAACCTCTGCCTTGACCACTATTTCTTCCTCTCCAATTTCTATAATATTTCATTCCTCTATTGGAGTTGCCTCTTCTTTATATTCTTTCTTTCTTCTAAGTAAGTTTGGTCTCTCCTTGAGCCTTTGTCTCATAAATTCTACCACCATATCCACCTCTCTATACTCTATTGTCTCTTCCTTTGACTTTACCTCTATTGGTGCTTGATTCTTGCTTCTTCCTTAGCTTCTCTTCTACTTTTACTACAATTTGGTGGCATTTCTGAGTAGTATCAGGAGTCAAGAGACTCATTTCATCTTGTATAGTCCACTTGAGACAGCTAAGGTATCTAGCTACCTTCACCTTCTCATCTTTTGCAACTCGAGACCTCATGCATAGCCTTTGAAACTATTCAGTGTAAGAGTTCAAATCCAAATCTTTCTATCTTAGACTTTGTCTCCTTTTATGTAACTAAATCTCATAATCTTCAGGTACATAGGCATCTCTAATTTTTGTTACCATAGCCTTACATGTGGAAATGGGCTTCTTTCCTTCCTTCTCTCTCTCTCATATTGGATAAATTTACACCAAGTGAGTACAGACCTCTAAGTCTAGCCTTAGCAACTTTAACCTTCTATGCTTTAGTAGTGCCATCACATTCAAAGTGATTCTCTAGTCCTTCTATCCAATCTAGGACTATCTCAGGTTCCATCTTTCCACTAAAGATAGGAACTCCTTCTAGTGCTTTACCACTTAAGGACTTCAATTATTTAAGGAATGGTTCTTCTTTGAGTACAAGGTCAGCTTCAGGTACCTCATCCACTTGGTCCACTTTGTGTTCCAATTGTGCCAATCTCTCTCTGAGGAATCTATTCTCTTATTCTTTCTCATCTACCTTCTTTTCCAACTCTGCATTGGTCACCATTATAGACTCTCCTACTAACTCTTCTGGTTGGAACATTCACCACAAGCCTGATCAACAAGCTCATATACCAATTTGATAGAGATGCTCCATGGTGTGCTTGCATAAACAATTATCTAAGACTCCACTTGTCCTAGTCTTCTATAGATCCTAAACTCACTCCTAGTACCTTACTAGTCTTTTCTCTCCTTGCCTAAGACTACCCTAATTCAACTCTATGAGTTGGTCCTCTTGTTCTTCACCTTGGGGAATAACTATCATTAAGGGTACTTCAACTCTTCACTCCTCCTTGGATGACTCCAAGTGCAAATTCAGGTCATAAAATCTTCACAAGTGCTGCAAGGGGTGTATCCATCACTGAAACAAATATTTTAATTCTATATGACTCCATTATAATGGGACATCAAGGATTTCTCAATTGAGTTCAGTATTGACTATGTTTTTGGCCTAATAGGCCTAATTGGTCTACTATCCCTAAACAAGGTGTTTTTCCCAATTTACTCTCAAAAATTCCAAACAAACCTAAAAAATAACTTGACATTTAGATACCCTTTATCAATACCTTTAGGATTTTGGTGGTCTTAGGTTCCTAAGTCATCCATATAGTGGAATCTTGAAATGTAGGGAAAATAGGGCTAATTGGGCTTAAATTGTGTTGTCCTTTGATTTCTACCTATAAATCTACCTAAATGGATTGGATAATGCCTAATCTCACTTTTAGGTGTTTTTAGGAGCACTACCTCTCTGAAACCACACTTGTTTCTAATCTCTCACTCTTTCTCCTGCAATTGCACTTCACTTTCTCTCTGTCATGCACCTAGTCGGGCACTTTAATCTTGCCTAGGGCATGATTAAAAAAATAGCAAGCTTGATCTTCTGAGCTCCTCCTTCCACAAAAAAAACCTCCAATGGATTCCCTACCATATTCCTCTGGCCCTTTATGATTTTCATGGTGGAGAACTATGAGGGATCCATTCTACCAAAAATAGTCTAAACTACACCAATAACTACTCTATTTACAAAACAATTTGAAAAACTAACCTGATGAACTCTAAACCACTACACTAATAAACATAAATTACTTAAAAGTATCTCTACTACATAGAACCAACACTAACTTTCACACTTGAATCCATAACATAACTCAGAAACACAATGCAAGTAAACTGTCATTGTAAACTAGAACTCTGAGCTTTCATTCACTTCCAAAAATTACATTGCTTCCCTCTATACCTCGGGAAATAGGATCCTCTTTTTCTTAATATTCCATACCCATGATTATAGGCAATAATGGAAATGACCCATTTTTTTACCTCGAAAGGAATCAAATTCTTCAAATGTTGTCATGCAACAAAAATGTTGTCAAGCAACATTGTGACAACTTTTACATCTTTTAGAAAAATTAATGCTAAGGGTCTCTAACAGACCTATAATGGTGTAGAAACATTCTAGGAACCATTTTAGGCATAAAAATACCCTTTCCTTAGCCTTAAAGGCTTTAGGTCACATTTAAACCCATTTTCCCATCTTAGGCCTAATCTAGCACTAACAACAAGAAAAATAATAAACATCTAGGTTGGATTGAGCATAGTCTAATCCACCTAGGAACACACATGCAAGATCTTATAAGGGAAAATTAAACACTATTGAGTTGGCTAAGGTCAGTACAAGAAAAAATTGTAAGTAGTCTTAGGGATTTTCCTAGGTGCTGCTGCACCATTTGGGTTATTGATAGTGGTTGTACACATCACATGACTGGTGATAAAGGAAAATTTGAATTTCTTGAACATTATGATGGAGGATCAGTAAGAATGGGAAATGTACACCCTGTCAAGTAAAAGGAAAAGGTACTATTATGCTGAACAATCAAATCAAATGTGAAAATGCTTATTGGGTAAAAGGACTTAACTACAATCTATTGAGTGTTTCACAGTGTAATAAAATAGGACACCGAGTTGCATTTAAGAATAGAAAATCAAGAATCTAAGATGGAAAAGGAAAATTGATTGGTACTGGTGAACAATCTAAAGGTAAACTATTCTATCTTGAAACTATTGAAACTACTTGTTTATTGGAAAAGAATGAAGATATATAGTTATGACACAAAATACTTTGTCGTGTAAAATTTGACAACATGGTTAAGATTATTAGAAAAAGAAAATTTAGAGGCTTATCGAGCTTAACTAAACCAGACCATGTAATGTGCAAAAATATTCAAATGGATAAGATGTCAAGATCTAGTTTCAAGAGCAAGAATTTTTCATCTAATGACATTTTGGAGTTAGTTCATACAGACCTATGTGGACCAATGAGAACAAAAAGCTATTTTGGGGACATATATTTTATTTTATTTTATTTTTTGGTGACTACTCTAGGATGATGACTATAATGTTTCTAAAAGAGAAATCTAAATCATTTAAGATGTTTAAGTGGTATAAGGAAAAAGTGGAAAAAGAAATTGGTAGAGATCTGAAGTATTTGAGATCTAATAGAGGAGGTGAATTTATTTCTGATGAGTTCACTAACATTTGTAATGAGTATGGAATTGAAAGATAGGTTTCTGCACCGAGGACACCACAACAGAATGAAATTTCTGAAAGAATGAATAGATCAATTTTTGATTGTGCTAGAACATTGATGATTGAAAAGAAAGTTGCACAAACATACTGGAGAGAAGCAGTTAGCACAATAGTCTACACACTGAAATGAGTACAACTAAAAAAAGATTAAAAAAAAACACCTTATGATCTATGGTATGGTAATACTCCCAATGTGGGCTATTTTAGAATATTTGGAAATAGGTCTTATATGTTAAAAGATGATCGAAATGGAAAATTTTGTTGGAAAAGTGATGAAGGAATATTTCTTGGATATTCTACTAAGAGTAAAGCTTACAAATGTTTGAACAAAGAAACTAACAAAATCATTGAGAGTGCAAATGTGAAAGTTGATGAATTTCCTGAGTTAAATGAAGAAAACAACATGAAATAACTGGAGGAATACATTAGATTTGTTTACTAGGAAGAGCATGACACTATACCAATGCAAATGCCTAGTGTTACCAGGACAAGACTAATTCTACCAGGCAACAGACTAATGTCACTGGGAAATAGGTACCACAGATCGAGAATCAGGGAAATGTTGAAACAAAAGATCATGAAAAAGAAGACAATGTTGATACTGAAGAACCAAGAACTGAACCTATACTTTCCAGATATGTAAGATGAAACCATCCATGGGATCAGATCATTGGAGATAAAAGAGAAATCATATTGACAAGAAGTAAGTTCAAAGATGACACTTGTTTAATTTATGAATTTGAGCCTAAGAATGTTAGAGATGCATTAGAAAATGAAGAATGGTTTAATGCCATGAATGAAGAAATTGAGTAGATATAGAAAGTAAGACATGGACATTAGTACCGAGGCCAAGTGATAAAAATATCATTGGCACCAAATGGATTTTCAGAAATAAATTGAATGAAGATAGGAATGTAATCAGAAATAAAGCAAGATTAGTTTGCAAAGGGTACGAACAAGAAGAAGGAATTGACTATGGAGAAAATTTTGCACCCATTGCTAGACTAGAATTCTGTATACACCAAGTAGCAGTGTAAATCGAGTAAAACACAGTGTATACCGAGTGTCAATGTTAACCAAGCAAGGGATTGCCGACACAACTATTGATTAAGCAATTTATTCAAACTGAGGGCAACTAAAATGTTGAGCTGGAAATTGATGATTTCAAGGTAAAAGATAAAGATTGTTATTTGATCAAACAGTTATTAAAATTTAAGGAAGATCGGACGATAGAGATTGAAACATGTTTTTAACACAAGTGTCGAAGATGGATCAAGTGGGAAAATGAATGATGAAGATTAAGCGGAAAGATTTGAATGATGAAAATTAAATGAAACATGATGTCTATATAAGAGACAAGAGATTAATTTTTGAATGTATGTACACAAATGCTGAAGCATACATGTGAATTAATGCATGATTGATCAAAACTATTTAAAGATCGAACCAAGTGTATTTCTGCTGACATAGCCGAGAAAATAGAAGATAGAGCACAACCGAGCATAACAAGGATGAAGAATGAGATGAACTGAAGTGAACAAATGGATCAGAGGTATTATGTACTTAGAATAGATCTGAATATCTACAAATCAGAGTTGTATTTGAATCAGATCATTACTATATCAGTTTAACCATTGTTACAGATAAATCTCTTAACTGAGTGGGATAGTGAATTCTTATTAGAACATTCAGAGAATGTTAATTGTTTTCTTGTTGAACCCATAGTGAATGCATGGTCAAGAGATAAATTGTAGTTTTAAATCCTCTAACAAGGTCACATTTAACAGTGTGCATTGTAACCTTTAACAGGGTTGGCTCTTCACCGAGCTTACTTCAGAAGTGAAAATATTTTTGGGTTATCGGTCTTAGGTCATTTTTCCCTTAACAAGGTTTCCACATTTAAAATATATGCATCAATATGTATGTGTATCATCTTAAAATGGAAGCACTTCCATTTTGGTAGGTTTAGCACCCTCTTTTAGTACACTTGCATATTAGATTTGCATTTAGGATGCATATGCACTTGATTCTACATTTGTAGGTGAAACTAGGGTTAGGGTCCTATGAATCCTCCTTAATTTCCCTCTTTGTGGATTTATTTTTAAGTAGAACCTATGTGCTAGCTCTCCTAATATTCATCATACCTCCTTTATGGCCTTTGTTCCACTATCTAGCACTCTGGTGTGTTTTCTCACCTTCCTAGGTCCTCGACTGACCTGGGAATCTTGTAGATTTCTCAAGGTGACCTGCTTGAAACCCCAGGTCAGGGTTGAAGTTGATTCTGACCAAGGTCACAATTGAGGTCAACCTTGACCTAGGTCAAGGTTGAGGTCTTCCTTGACCTAGGTCATGGTCAATGTTGACTTTGACCTCTATCAGGTGTTGATCCCCACTTTTAGTTTTGGAGCTTATCGGGGTCGTAAACTTGAAAATAGGTCCGCAGGTTTGGATGCGAAAGTGTTTCCTCTGATATTTGAATTAATACATCCCCTCCTTGGTGTGTTATTGTAATTGAACCATAATTCAAGGAAAAATTTGAATTTGGGTGCCTTGCATTTCCCTAGGAGGTCTATATTCAAATCTCTATATAAACACTCTCTTTTGCCTTCATTTCTTCATGAGAGAAAATCGTAAGATGATATGATGCCATTACGATTATGATATGATTCCTTAAAGAGGTGCATGGAAGTGAGAATGAAAATGGTTCAAATGAGATATCCATGGATCCTATTCCTATTTCATCCTCCTCCACAACTTCTCCAATTGACCTTTACCATAGGGTGTGTGCTTGGTTACCTTCATGTTCCACTATTTGCAACATTGAGGAACCTAGAATGTTATTCCCTAAACCTTTGATGATGGTAAAAGGATGTCCTTGAATAACTATTAAGAGTAAGCCTAAAGATCCTTTGGATTTCTTTGATAACATGGATTTTGTTTCACATGCTTATCGCACACGAAATAATCCTCAACCTACTGTCCCAGCTTCTTTACCTTCTTCTCAACCCGTGCTTCCTCAAGCACATAGGTTACCTTCTTCCTTTAAGGAGTATTACTTAGTTGAGAAATTACACGCTACTCCAGCTAAGATATCTTTATGGGAATAGCTTCAAACTTCTCCTACATATCATGAGGTGTTGCAAAAAGCTTTATCTACTCTTCCTGCTCTGCTGCCTAATCAAGAGAATATTAATTAATTTTTTGAGTGCATGCATACTATGCCTTCTATACCTCCTATTGTGTTTACCAATGATGATTTACCTTCTGTTGAGGTGCAGAATCAATATGATGCTCTTATGGTTTCTATTTCTATCAATCAGAGTATCATTCGTAGAACATTAATTAACAATGGATTTGGGCTTAGTGTTTGTAGCACGGATATGCTTAAGGAAATTAAGGGCAATCTTACAACCATTCAACCAGATAATATCCCTATTCATGGATTTGTTAACATCACAAAGAAAAATTTGGGCATTATTATGCTACCTATTAAGGTTGGTCATGTTCTTCTCAACACATCTATCCATGTTATGCTTGGACCTCTCAATTATAACCTTTTATTAGGAAGACCTTGGTTACATATTATGCATGCAATTCCTTCTACTCTTCATCATTAGGTTAGGTTCATTTATAACAATCTGATGTATACACTACATACGGATGATGTATGCAGAATATGCTAAGGTTTCTAAACCTATACAACCAAGTAAGGAACCTGAGCAACCACTTGAAGTTAAACAAGTTGAAACTCCACCTTCTTCTTTGACTGGAGATGATTGGGGAACATTGGATTTTAATCCTTCTTTTATGGGCGAATATAAAGTTTTGGATTTAGAGTTTATGAAAGAACAAAGGGGGTTTGAAAAACAATTTTTTACTCCTTCTCCATGTTGGGAATAAAAAACGCAGTAAGGGTTTTTGAAGTACCATCTTAAAATTTTGCAATCTGAAGCCCTATGATCGCTTTTTGTGCATATTTGCCAAAATAAGTTTGATTGTATACCATGAATGTCAAGTGCTCATCAACCTTTGTCTTGACATTTGAAGACATCCCAGGTCATTAATTTCAAGTTTTGAGTTATTTAGTGATGCCTTGATTTGAGCACTTGTTGAATTCTGCATTTCTGCCTAAGTGTCAATTTGCTGTAATGGGCCCAGTTTGCATTTGAATATCTTGTGTCCTGTTGAGTTTCATGGCCCAATAATTTGGGGAATATTGAGCATGTATATCAAAGAGCCTATGTTTCAAAACTCAATCCATTTTGAGTCTATTTGATAGGTTTTCTGATCCCTCAAAGTTGGTCTTCCAGAGATATCTTGTTTCTTTGTTCCGCCCAGAAATCTGAGTGGCCCTATTTGACCAACTATAAGTTTTGACCTTGTGACCTAATTGAAAAAATTCATTTTTTACTATATTAAAAAGGTCAAATACTTCTTAATTCTCCATCTTTAGGTCACAACAAGTCTATTTGGTCAATTTGCTAAGCCGATTCCATTTGCATTTTCTATCAGTATGCCAAACTATCAAATGCATATTTCTGAATGACCTACTTTGAGGTCTTACATTTTTACACCCAGTTGAATGGAATGGACAATTGAATTCTCCCCTTTATTTTAGGCATGGAAATGTGCTACCATGAAGATTTTCAGGCCATGATGAATCCGTTTTCTCAGTTTGCCAATCTGATTCCATTTGCAGTTTCTAACAATTTAATGCAGATCAATTGTACAGTTTGGTCGGAGGCCTTGTTTGTGAGGTTATATCTTGAATAAAATGAGTGGTCACATCAGGAAAATGGTTGCCCTATATTTTAGACCAAATTTACTTCAAGTTTGCAATGTTTTAGGTCCTGAGGGTTTTGTTTGTACACTTTTCAAGATTCTTTTCATTTGCAAAAATCAGTATTCCTCATGTTTTCTGTTTTCTGCACTTCCAAGTGGCTACCTTTGAGGGTCTGCTAAATGTGATCGGTTGATTGTCATGAGTTTTCCTTCTAGATTCATACTCTCCATATAGCATACTTCTAATGTCCAGAAGCTCAGATCTTCAGGAGGTCGCTTGAATTATTTTCAAAGTCGAAACCATATGCATTTCACTGTTATTTGATAGGGTAATTTGCAAAATTATCTTAAAGAGGTGACTTGGATGATTGAAATCTTTTGACCTGTTTGGTTTTGTCAGATGTCACTTTGCAATGTGTAATAATGTTGACTATGGAATGTGTGTGCCCAGCGCCACATTCCGCTTACTTGATTTCGTTAGTTTTTAAGGCCAATTCCAGAGGTTAGTTGCGATTCTTGAAGATCAGTTTGCAGAGGTATAAAATTTGGTTCTAAGTGACTTCCAATTCAATACTTCATGGTCAAAATTGCACAATGGCTGTGTTTAGAATGGGGAAACTTATTTGAGAAATTTTTGAGGTATGTGAGAATTTTCCAGTCTCTCCATTATATAAGCTACTCACAAACCTTACATAGGAGGTTGAAGCTTGTAATAACTTGCCAACAAAGGACCAAAGGAACTATTTAGGGAAAAACATCCGAGCCAAAATTTTTTATGGAAAGTATTTTATAGATCAATGCCTATGAATTGGTTAGATCAATAACGCCACGGCTTGGTATCAGTTTTCATAAGGGTCAGGCAAGAAAGATAGCTGTATTTGGGGGTTATCGTGAGTATACTGTGGTTCCTTATTTTGCAACATTTTCAACCTTGAAAATAGGGGGCAGATTTATCTTGTGTCTTTTGTACTTGAGAGGTAGCAATCGTTATTGAGAGTTACAACCCTGATTTGATTGTGAATCCTATTCTAGAAGATTTTTATAGTATCAAAGTTGATAAGAAAGAATCTATTCGCAAAAAAGTTCTTGTAGATGTCAGCAAATGGAATAAAAGACAAAGATGCCTCACATCAATTGCATATGCATTAGGAAGTTAGAGTGTAAGATTTTAAAGAAACATTTTAAAATTTTAAACATTCCAAATGAAAAATTGGAGGGTGAAATGCAGCACATGGTTGAAGGAAGGATAGATTTCACAATATGGAATATTTCAATCAAATGCCATTGGCAAGTGTATAAGATACCTCAAAGACTGCAAAAATTCCAAAACCTTCAAGAAAATGCAACTGGTGGGTTTGACGCCAAATACCACAAGGTTAAACCATGGAATCTAGCTCATGGTTTGGAGGAAAGAGATCATGCTTTGAAAGATTGGAGTTTGCAAGGGGGAAAAGCATGGGAGTAAATACAAAACTTTAAAGCAAATGCAAAATGGCAGGCTTAATGCCAGATCCCACAACCTTGCCAACACTATGCAGATTGCGTATGAAATGAAAGGAAAGGCTACACAACATATCCTTTGCAGGAAACATTGAATTGATAGTTTGGTTCTGCGCAAGCCATACAGGAAGTTTTGCAGGTTTAAAACCAAATGCTACAAACTTCAAAACAAACAAAGGGTTGCGCTGGAGTTCAAAGAAGGAGCCCACGCCATGTTTGGAAGCCTACACAGCAAGGTGGAGGCATAGACAAAGGTAATATGAGACACAGAAAAAGTGTTCAAATTGTCTTAAAATGTGAAGAGCCCATAAAGCAAGTGGAAATTGGTAGTGTATTTTCCAAGGAGAAGCTACACTTAGTGTTTAAGAGCCAGCGCTATTTGGCTAGAGGCTTGCGCAGTGGATGGTCTATGTTATATGCATGGTTTTGTTTTAAAACAATTTTATTGGTAGGGGAAAAGATAATTGCTATGTCCCTTGAAGTGTTGTGCTGCATTTTTTCATAGGAGAAACATTAAGTAAAAAGACATTGCGCAATATGCAGCAGACCAAAACATGAGGAGCCTGCGTAGCAAGAGGACATCTGCATTTCCAACTTTGCTAACATCCTCCTTGCTAGCGTGGAGAATAATACATACCATATGAATAAGTTTTAGAGTTTTAAATGAATGCCTGCGGTTTGAAAGTCCACACCAATGAGAAGATTGGCTGGAGGAGTAGCCTGTTGCCTGCGCAAGGCATGAAGGAGGTGTCTGTGCTGGTTTTAGAGGAGAGCCAGCGCATGGAGATAGAAAGAGGTTTTGTTTTTTAACAAATACAAATTTCCAGGTGTAAACATAGAAAGGAATGGATAGAGTTTAAAAAAAAAACAATGCAATATGCAAGTGTAAGAGCTTGCGTAGGGGAGTTAAATGGATACCCAATGCATTAAACATGTGCATGTTGACTGAGAATGCTACACCAAACAGAGAAAATAATGGATCACGCAGCATAGAGAGTTCAGAAGCTTGAAAATGAAAAGGTTATATCCCACATGTAGCAGGTGAGAAATTTCTTTGATGTTTAAATGCTAAGGCACTTATATGTTATGTAAAGAAAGAAGTCAAGAGGCTCCTTGGCGAGCCTATTGGCTCTAGGACTGCATGCATGGTGGGACCCCCATATTTTGGGCCAAAATGTAGATAAGGCTTTAAAAATCTCAGAAGATTAATCCCACATTGCCTACACTTGGGGAGATATAAGTGTTTAAAAGAAATAACACACAGATATGACTTTGAAGAAGCAAGAGGAGGCTATGGGCGCACATGCTGGAGCCTAGGATTCACCTTGAAAACTGTGTCTGAAGGAAGAAGACCCAAATTTTGGCAGGACCTGCAAGGCTGACATGGCAGGTGAGTTGGCTTAAGAGGCTACAAGTTTGGGCACAGATCTCGAGGCAAGCAAGATCAACAGATGGCTTAATGGCTTAATGATAAAGTTGCAAGGAGGATACCATTAAGCCATTAAGCCATTGGTCCACATGGCATCTCAGACAAGTGGCACCTAGTGGACCGGTGAACCACTTAGAGGACACCACGTGGCACAGAGCAGGTGCCAAGTGGCGTAAGTCCAGTGCAAGATAGAGGCACCAAGCAGAGATTGACACATGGCGCCAAGTGGACCTGCAGACTAATCAGAGGATGCCACTTGGCACAATCTGGTAAGGTGTGGAGATTTTAAATGATTTTTTAATTTGAATTTCTTTCAACAAAGGGGTTAAAAGGTGTACAAGTTCAGAAAAATCCAATGGTTGAATTAATGGCTTAAAGGGAAGATTCTCACCATCTAACCATTAAGCCATTAAGCCTGAGTGACAAGTGTTGCGAGCTGGTTAAAAGGGATTAAATTAAAATATTTAAATAAATTCATCACAAAAGGGAGGAATTAAAGAACTTGCAAGTTTAAAAGGATCAAGGGTTAACTTAATGGCTTAAAGGGAAGATGCTCAACATCTAACCACTAACCCATTAAGCCCAAGTGACAAGTGACAAGATGAGATGAAATATGGGCAAAAGGAAATAGTAAAGTTAAATTTCATCTCATTTCAATAGTCCAACTATTGAAAAAGTAAATAAATTCAAATGTAAATATTTCAAACTGTTGAAGGAAATCTGCACGGGAAGGCAAATTTTGATTGATGTTTTAGAGGGAAAATATAATCTAAAGTATGGAGTATCATATATCACTGGAAAGGTCTCAAAATGGAGATTATGATTTTATAGATTAATTGAGGGCAAATCATATCAGATTCTCACGGTTTCAGCTGGAAGCAGTTGTAGATATTTTGAGGAGCAGACATGTGTCGATGAAGGAGATGGTTTTTCAATTTTTCCTACATCTTTCTTTTCTCCTGATTGTAACAAGGATGTTGAAAATTTATGCTACTAGGTAGTATTCAGGCTCTGGAGTCTTACTTCCTATGTTTCTATGGTCTTGCAATGTACAGTTTTAGATGATGTTTAATGAAAAATAAAGGAAATCCCTGCTCAAAGCTTGACTGATGTCTTTGTATATTTGATTTTGATTCTTATGTATTAATTTGTAAGGCACTTTAATACATTAGCTATAAGGTAGCTGTGAGATTCTTTCTAAGTCTCTTTCAAGGAGAGAGTAATTCTCAGTGGCAAAATATGAGAGTCGAATGTCTGTATGTGAATTTGATGTGCAGGTTTTGAAGTGAAAAGGGTGATTTGTAAGGCATTTCACTTGGGTTTTGTGAGTTTGGAGTTATGGTCTTCTAAAAATGCATGTATGTTTGACTCTATTTCCCAATAGATAAGGCACTGGTCTTGATTTGTCTGGTAGTTTTCTTCATCAAATCTTTAAAATCAAATCATTTTCATTTTCCTATTTATGAAACTGAATCTTTAGAATCTGTATTGTATAGTACATACATTTTTTGTGATTCATTGAAGAGTTGAATCTAATAGATTAGCCTGCCTGATTTTTAAACTCGAAGAGAAGAAGGATGAATATCCTTGTCACATTTGCCATTTTTCTGCAATGATTGTTTACTTTTGTTAATATCATGGATTGGCTTTCTAAGCTCTGCATTGGTTTTAGTAAAAGACATTAGTAGATTATTGCAAGAACCACTAATCCACTGTAGGATTTCATTGTGAAGCAGTGAGTCTGAAGAGGTACACTCTCCTGAGTCTGTAGAGCTCGAAGTAGAAGGAGGACCAAATCCTCATTAATTAGTCTTTTTACTCTCTGGAATCAGAAGGTGGGAGTCATAGGGTCAAGTATTGATGCTTAGAAATATTCCGCAAGAAAAATCCCTAACACTCCACTTTCTGAGGAATTAAAAAGTAACTTTGTTGATGCTTCACTTGAAGAAACAATTGAGACAATAAAACCAGATTGCTATGACATTGTGACATATGCCGCTCCTTTAACTCAATCTGATATGGCCGATAGATATGGTTAGGATTAAATCCAAAAAAAATGTGCCTTTGGAGTTGATTCTGGTAAATTATTAGGATTTATAATCTCTAAGAGAGGCATAGAGGTTGATACTAAGAATATTGATGTTATTGTTAACATGCCTCCTCCCAAGAATATTTCTCAATTATGCAGTTTACAAGAAAAAATACAAGCTATTCGTCACTTTGTTTCTAACTTAGTTGATAGAAATATTCCTTTCACTTCCTTGCTTAGAAAAGATACGACGTTTTCTTGGAACCAGGAATGTAAACAATCCTTTGAGAAATTTAAGGAGTATCTTGCTAATCCTCCTATTTTGTAACCTTCTCAATTTAATAAACTCTTCTATCTATATACTTCTGCTACTTCCAATTCTATGAGTGCATTGTTAGCTCAACATGATAGCGGAGGTAAGGAAAGACCAATGTACTGCATTAGTCAGACCTTACTTGATTATGAAACAAGATATACCAATGTGGAAAGATAATACTTGGCTTTAGTTTATGCTTCTCAAAAACTCAGGCATTACCTATTGAATGTTGAGGTCCACGTGATTGTTAAATTTGATCCTCTAAAACACTTTTTCTCAAAGACTGATATCTCTGGCCGTCTGGAAAAATGGGTAATGTTACTTACAGAATTTGATCTTAATTTCATTATTGAAAAGTCAATTAAAGGACAAGCTTTAACTAATTGTTTAGCTGAAGCTCCTTGTCCTCATTCTGATACAAGCGTTACCTCAATAGAATTCCCTGATGAGAACATTTTAGCTATTAAGTAGGAATATGTTTGGGAATTATATTTTGATGGTTCTAGATGTAAGACACGTTATACTATAGATATTATCTTGGTCCCTCCTACAAAGAAACTGATCCCTATGCCATATAAATTGTCCTTTCCTTGTACTAACAATATTGTAGAGTATGGACCTCTTATAGCTGGCTTATGAGCAACTTCATCCGTTCATATTAAAAAATTCAAAATCTACAGGGATTCACAATTAATTGTTGAAAAAATCAAAGGAGGTTATTAGACTAAGAATGATAAAATGATGCAATATAGAGATTTGGCACTTGATATTCTTTCACAATTCTCTTCTTATACTATTTAGACTTTACCTAGGAAAGATAATCAACATGCAGATGCCATGGCAAGTGAAAATTAGTTGGTTTGTCTTGAGAATAATGCTGAGGAATTTCAATTTACTATACATACTCTTAAACACCCTGCAATTTCTAATAAGGTTACTGTTGATTGTTTTAACTCGCATTTGGATGAATGGTATTCACATATCTTTCATTTTTTGAAAGATAATAATTTTCCGGAATCAGCAACAAGGAACATGTGTAATAATATTAGGAAACTTGTAGCACGTTATATCATTTTAGGAGATACACTTTACAAATGTTCTTATAATGGTTTTCTATTAAGATGTCTTGGTAGAACTAAAATTTGGATAGCTTTAGCAGAAGCTCATTCTAGTTCTTGGGGACATTTTGGTAGGAAATCTTTAGTTAATAAAATTCTTATAATGGGATAATATTGGAAAATAGTGGAACAAGATTCTTTTATGTTTGTTAAGAAGTGTCCTCAGTGTCAGCAACATGGTAATTTAATTCATGCTCCTACTCCTGAACTTTGTAATCAAGTTGCTCCATAGCCTTTCAGTATTTGGGGTTTTGATCTTATTGGAAAAATCTCACCAAATTATTCTCAAGGACATACATACATCCTGATAGCTATAGATTTTTTTATGAAGTGGGTAGAAGCTATTCCTCTCCGTTCTACTAGTGCAGATGTTATTTGTGTTAATATAATTAATCATATTATAGCACGATTTGGTATTCCTTCAATGATAGTTGTGGATAACAACACTTATTTCAAGAATAAAGAAGTCACAAAATTCTTGGAGAAATATCATATTCAACATAGATTTTCTACTCCCTACTACACTCAATCTAATGGTCAAGCTAAAGAATCAAATAAAGTTATTGAACAAATATGAAGGAAAACAGTTAATAAGCATGCGAAAGATTGGCATACCCAACTTACCTATGCTTTATGGGCTTATAGGAATAGTGTCTGTACTACCTCGTGTACTTCTTATAATCTTGTTTATGGTACTCATGCTATTATGCCCTTAGAATTAGAAATACCTTCTTTGTGTGTTTCATTTCATGGGATAATTGACAATGATACTTTTTGGGAAGAACGACTATAGGAATTAGAAATGTTGGATGAACAACAGATAAATGCTTTGGAATGTATTAAGGCTTATCATAAATCACTTCAGAAACAATATAATCATAAGGTGATTGAACGGTCATTCTTGGTAGGTGATTTAGTCTTGTATGAAAATCAAAGGAATGTGTATGCTTTACCCAGTGAAAAAGGGAAGTTTATCCCTAATTGGCTTGGACCTTTCATAGTAATTGATGATTTTACTTCAGGTGGTTATAAGATTGCTGATATGAATGGTGTCCCTCTTAAGGAACCTATTAATATTATGCATCTCAAATGATATTATCCCTAAATACATCATTCTTTCTTTGTGTATTTATGTATTCCTTATAGAATAGTTAGCTTTGTTTTATAGGTTATGTAATTCGAGTGCATTCATACATAATTTCAGTCTTTCTTTCTGTTAATTTTTTGTGTATTGATGAAAAGTAAAATTAATCAATCATAGAACTAACCGGGCAAAGAAAATATTTTACATATAAACTTCCATGAGTTTGGTACCTATATGGCACATGTGCCATGTCTATCAATCTATATCTCTATGCTTTGAGGCTCAGTGGCTCCCGACTCTCTCTTATCTGTGGTGTGAGGCTGAGGCTCTCAGTATGGTAGTCCGTGTGCAACTCCTTGACATGATCATCTCATAGTTACACTCCTGAGCTCTCTATAGGTCATCCATCAATTTATCTTCTCTCTCTCTGCATAACCTCAGCTCTTGTTGGACGCATGCAAACATATCTGCATGTTTTTTGGGATCCCTCTGTCTAATAAGGGACTCTTTCTTGCTAGCTGGGAGTTGGTAGGATATACATGTATCCTTCAGGACCTTACATATAAATCTCCTCCACTCTGCTACACTAGCTACATTATTCAAACATATTTATCTTTCAGTACTTCTTCTAAGAAAACATTTACTTAAAATATTCTAATCAATTGCATATGTCATACCTGGATCTCCCTCCTGGGTGTCACCAAAGGATCTAGATGGTGGGGGCATAGAGTGAATACCCTCTCCCAAATCACTATGTTTGGGTCTAGGTAGTGGTGTATTTATATGCACATGTGGTGGTCATTGTGATCTCACTGGTACAACACAGACCACAAGATCATCCACACCTGTACTACCACCTAGGGGCATCTCCTTTGCTCCCTCATTTTCTCTCTCCTATTCTCTCTCCTCTTCTCTCTCCTCCTTCATAGGATCTCCCTCAAAGATGGGCTCCTCCCCATCTCTCTGATCCTCCTCCTCCTCTACTGCTATGTCACTGCCTCGGTGGGTCCTCTTTGAAAGACCTGGATCACCTATGGGGTAGTCATCGAGGAAGATGGGGTGGGTCCCTTGTAAACTCCAATATCTGATATAGTCTCTGCTAATGCTTGAATAGGTTACATTGGGAGCTATCTCTATATCCTTGGTCTCATATGTCTTGCTATCTACAATATCTTCTACTGTAGGTCAGCGTATAGTGCCAGTCTCTGATAGTATCTTGTCGGGTATACATACCGAGCTATTGTCCAGGGGACACCCAGTGTCAGACCAAACTATCTCATCACTCTATCATAGTAGTATGGAATCATTGCATGACTAATAGGACGTATAGCAGCCTGCACTGTTGTGAGTGTCTCAACTAGTGTCGAGTATCTGGTCATTCTGTCATCCAATATCACGGTCTACATATCACATCAATGCCTGCTATATGGTCAAAGTGTACCCTCCAAAAGAGGATATGCCCATGCTACCATACATCTGCTAGTGGATAATAAAAAGTTATCAGTGTGCTCACATCTACCATCACCGAAACACCCTTTGGTCATGTACATGTGTAATGCTCAAACATCCAAACCTGTAGAAAGGTGCATACTATAAGACTCTCCCAATGGAATCTTACTAACTGACACAACTCATGGTAAAGATGGGAAAACATGCTGTGATGCTATGAGAAAAAAATTCCTTCTCTCTCCATCCTACATATGAGATTGGTGAATGGTGCTAAGAAGAATGTACCCTTTGTGTTGGGTTTTACAACCAAAGAGAGTATACATAGCATCACTCTTCATAACAAAGGTGTCGGGCCTGCTAGTATGGCTGATAGAGTGATTTGATCTGATTGGGTCCTTATCTATGGTACTTGTCCCAAACAATACTCCCCATCTCAAAAAACCTTGGGAGGACCCTACTGCACTCTCATTCTGACAGGCTCACCTATGACCGGAAGTTGTAGGATCCTATATACATCCTCCAGTGTGATCATGATCTCTCCTAACAGAAGATGGAAGGAACAAGTGTCCTTATCCCACCTCTCTATTGTGGCTGATATCATGGATTGGTAGAACCTCATCTATGGTAGGATTGCTACCTAGTACAATCCACCATCTCTCAATAGCTGTATCTCATCCTGCTGTAGCTTGAACAAGTTCTCTTTGACAATTGGTAATAGCCCTCAGAAGGGGTGCTCTCAGAGACGGACAAGATCCTATCAGCACAAATAAAATCATATCAGTAATCCATCATAAAACAACTATAATACCCACTTGACCAGGTCAAGGTTGACCTTTTTGGGTCAAGGTTGACCTTTTTGCATCAGGGTCGACCTTATCCCTAGAAAGGATGGGACCTTCCTAGTTATGGTTGACCTTAAAGGGTCAAGGTTGACATAACTGGGTCAGGGTCAACCTTTTTGGGTCAAGGTCAAACTTCCCTATAAAAACAAGAATTTTTCAATCATAAATATCAAAACAAGGAACTTACCTTAGGAAGTGGCTGTCTGCTTGCCAGGCGCTCTCCCAGGCCCTCCATGTGGCTCACTCAAAGTTCTTCTCTCTTCCACATTCTGCTTCTTTTTCCAAACTCTGAAAATGGTAAGAATGATAAGGTAAGTGTTTCTTCCTCTTATTTATAGCTGCAAATTATGGTTTTATTAGGGTTTCATTTGAATTTACCTAGGTTAAATTTGAATTTCCCTTTATATGCATTTAGATAGACATTCACTCTTTTCATCATAACGTGAGTTCGGTAGCTTTCTTTTCAGTACTGTCAATGGAATTGGAATCATGATTTAGATTCCTAACCTCTTAAATCAGTTTAGGAAGGTTTGGAATCCTTCTAATTGATTTAGGAAAAGACTTTTCAATAAACTGCATATCCAGTGTATAGATCTAACCTTATCACCTTGTTTCACCTTTCAGAATTAGTAAGACAAAACATGGGGGCATAAGGGGCTCTATGAAAATCTAAAATTCATCCTAGTAAGTCTTAGGTTCTCTATGTATTTTCATTAACCTTGTGTGTTTCAGGTTGCGGGTACTAACGGTTTCTTGCAAGATCTGTACATTGAGGACTTCGCTATATCCTTTTTTACTTTATGATGTTTTCTTACTTTAGCTTGCATATTCACATAGTGTCATATCTAAGATAAAGTGGGGGATAAATGTATCATCTTAAAATGGAAGCACTTCCATTTTGGTAGGTTTAGCACCCTCATTTAGTACACTTTCATATTAGATTTGCATTTAGGATGCATATGCACTTGATTCTGCATTTCTAGGTGAAACTAGGGTTAGGATCCTATGGATCCTCCTTAATTTACATCTTTCTAGATTTATTTTTAGGTAGAACCTATTTATTTTCTCTCCTAATATTCATCATACCTCATCTATGGCATTTGTGCCTCTATCCAGCACTTTGGTGTGTTTTCTAACCTTCCTAGGTCCTCGACTGACCTGGGAATCCTGCAGATTTCTCAAGGTGACTTGCCTGAAACCTCAGGTCAGTGTTGAATTCAATTCTAACCTAGGTCACAATTGATTTCAACCTTGACCTAGGTCAAGGTCAAGGTCATCCTTAACCTAGGTCAAGGTTGAGGTCAACTTTGACCTCCATCGAGTGTTGATCTCCGCTTTTAGATCCAAAGTTTATCGGGGTTCTAAACTTAAAAATAGGTCCCCAAGTCCTAATGCGGAAGTGTTTTCTTTGATATTTGAATTAATACATCCCCTCCTTGGTTGGTGATTGTAATTGGACCATAATTCAAGGCAAAAATTGAATTTTGGTCCCTTGCATTTCCCTAGGAGGTCTATATTGAGATCTCTATATAAACACTCTCTTTTGCCTTCATTTCTTCATGAGAGAAAATCGTAACATGATATGATGTAATTACGATTATGACATGATGATGATGCAAGAAAGAAAGGGGATGATATAGAAGGACAAGATATGATTATGCCTTAATACATAAAAGCATTTTGTGGACAAGCTATTGTGGATCTTCTTTGGAGCAAGAGAGAGTTCTCTCTTCCTTCCTTCCTCTTGGATCCACCATTTTCAACATTCAAGAATTCAAAAGATACTATCATGGGGTAGAAACTATGGATTGTGAGTTTGGTAGGAATACTTTATCCTTGGGGGCTTGGTATGCTTTCTTGATCATATTCAAATCTATGCATCACTTTCTCATTTTCAATTCATGTTAGGATTTTAATCTAGAGGATTAGATATTGACATTACACATTCAAAGCTCTTTCTAAGAGAAATACACACACATAGATTCTACTATATTCAGCTATTCATGGAGGTGGAAACCAAAAAAATGGGGGTTTGACTAAGGAAAAACCCTATATAGCCACCCCAAAACCCCCTTTTTTAGATACTTACAGGTGCTGTTTTGGGAGTTACAGGATTGGGACAACAAGTTGGAGTGCAGATTCGGGTACCCTTTTTGGAAAACTATCAAGATCTGGAATTAGATTTTTTGTCAAAGATTTTGGAGGTCGATTCTTCCCTAGGTCAGAATTGGAAATTTTGGGTCAATGGTGACATTGACTTGAGGGTCAAAATCAAAACTGTGTCAGATCTGATAAAGATTTATGGGTTTTATCCATCTCTGCGTTTCTGTTCCAGATCCAATCTTGGATTTTCCCAAAACTCAACATAGGCATCAGAAAAAGGGTATTTCCAGATCTACTATGATGTGAGGTAAGTGTTTTACTCCATTATTCTTTGCAAGTGTTTCCAAGCTTTACATTCTTTATCATGAAAATTATATGTAAATGGCTGAATATGGCTTAGGGTCTCTTTTATATGCAAATCTCCATTGTGCAAACCCTATTTAGAAGACCATCCAAATTTACCCACTACAGTATGAATGTTGTGGATTTTTATTTTACTTTACACTTTATTTTATTGATCTAGATCAGTAATCATAGTATTAATGTATTGATACTCGGTAGACAACTTAACAGTAAGTTTTGAAATCACAGTTTATATTTCACCAAGTTGAGTTTTATATTTGATATTGTTTCGTTATACATCTAGAGGAATTGAGGACTGTAGGATAATTTTGTGATGATTATGGAATCAAGAGACAGGTCTCTGCACCAAGGACACCACAAAAAAATGGAATGGGTGAAAGAAGAAATAGATCAATTATGGATTGTGCTAGAACACTGATGATTGAAAATAATGTTGCACAAGCATACTAGAGGGAAACTGTAAGTACTACTATATACACACTGAACTGAGTACAACTAAAGAAAGATACAAACAAGACACCTTATGAATTATGGTATGATTACACACCTAATGTGAGTTATTTTAGAATATTTGGAAGTCAATGTTATATTCTAAAAGATGATATAAATGGGAAATTTGATTCAAAAAGTGAAGAAGGAATATTTATTGGATATTCTACTAAGAGAAAATCTTATAAATGTTTGAACAAGACTTCTAACAAAATCATTGAAAGTGCAAATGTAAGAGTTGATGAATTTTCTAAGAAGAATGATGAGGAAATCATAAAAGAACCATAAGATTATAATAGATTTTTCTACATTGAAGAACCTTACACTTTTCTCGAGCAGATACCTAACATTGCCATGCAATAGGGTAATATTACCGAGCAACAGGAGGCACAAACTGAGAATCAAGAAAATGTTGCAACTGAAGATCATGATCAAGAACATAATGAACCTACTGGAGAACACAATGAAGAACAAAGAATTGAACCTATACTTGAAAACTATGTAAGAATACATCATCCAAAGAATAAAGTTATTGGAGATAAGAGAGTTGGCATGATGACACGAAGTAAGTTGAAAGACAAGACATGTTTGATCTCTGAATTTGAACCTAAAAATGTTAGAGATGCACTTGAAAATGAAGAATGGATTATTGCAATGAATGAAGAAATTGAGAAGATACCAAGAAAAAAACATAGACATTAGTACCGAGAGCAAGTGATAAGAATGTTATTGGCACCAAATGGATATTCAGAAACAAATTAGATGAGAATGGAGATGTAACCAAAAATAAAAAAAGATTAGTATGCAAAGGGTATGAACATGAAGAATGTATTGACTATGGAGAAAAAATTTCACCCATTGCTAGAATTGAAGGAGTTAGAATATTACTTTCCTATGCTCCATACAAAGGATTAAAAGTATATCAGATGGATATTAAGTCTGCATTTCTGAATGAGATACTGGAAGAAGAGGTTTAAATTGAACAACCTAAAGGTTTTGTTTATCCTGATCAGACAAACATGGTATGTCAATTACACAAAGAATTGTATGGTTTGAAACAAGCACCGAGAGCATGGTATGAAAGAATACATTCCTATCTTATTAGTATTGGATTTATTAGAACAAGTGATAATAACAATTTGTATTTGAAAGGAGGTAATGATGATAAGACTCTTATTTCTGAAATTTTTGTTGATGATATTATATTTGGAGGAACTGATAACCTATGCACTTCATTTGCTGATGAAATGAGGAAAGAATTTGAAATGTCAATTTTTGGAGAGATCAAATCTTTTCTTGGCTTGTGAACTTTACAACAGGCTAAAGGAATATACATTACTCAGTCAAAATAAATCAAGGGAGTATTAAAGACATTCATGGAAGAATAAAAACCAGTTGGAACACCTATGGTGACAGGATGCAAATTGAAAAAAGAAGAGAAGAAACCTGAGGTAAATCAGACATTGTATAGATCTATGATTGGAAAGTTGATGTATTTTGTACACACTAGACCATACATAGCACACATAGTTGGAATTGTAGCAAGTTTTTCTGCTAATCCCAAAGAATCACATATGACTGTTGTAAAGAGAATTTTTAGATATTTGAAAAATAGTGAAGATAATGGATTATGGTACAAAAGAGATGGAAAATTTGAACTTAAAGTTTACACAGATGCTTATTGGGCTGGGAACATTGATGATAGAGAAAACACTACTGGTGGAGCATTATTTATAGGAGAAAGATTAGTTACTTGGATAAGTAAAAAGAAAGGATGCATATCTTAGTCAACTATAGAAGCAGAATATGTTGTTGCTTCTACAAATTGTTTGAACATTGTATGGATAAAACAACTTTTGAAAGACATGAATGAAGAGATCACTGACCTAGCAATAATTTACTGTTATAATACTAGTGCAATCAATATTTAAAAGAACCTTGTGATGCATGCAAAGACAAAGCATATATCTATCAAATATCACTACTTGAGGGAACAAGTACAAGAGAAACAAGTTATACTAGAATATGTACAATCAAAAGAACAACTTGTAGACATATTCACTAAACCCTTACCAAAGGATACATTTGATACTTGAGGAGTAGACTAGGTGTTCATCCCTTGTCTATCGGTCACTAAGATGAATAGGAGGTTGCATCAACCTGCATGTAATCAGAATACCAATCATGTTGATGTAAAGAGAAACTAGACTGACAAAGATATATCAGTACACTGTAAGGTACTTATTCTTCTGCATAAAAAACCAAAGATATTTTTTTTGGCTACTGAAGAGATGCATATTTTTCTTTTCGGCATTATTGTCGAAGGGAGAGAATGATCAATGAAATATATATCCATTAAAGGGAGGGAATGATCAATGAAAGGGACAAAAATTACATATCAATCTACAGAGAGAAAAGATTCAAGAACAAAAAAGTAAAATTTGTAGGGAGAGTCTGCATGGTGAGTTTTTTAATGCTGAAACATTTTATATATACAAGGTAAGGAGAGCTACAATATTTTTGTAGTTGTAGAACATAATTTTGGTATTCTATGACATTTTCATATTGCATTGCCACCAATGTCAAAGGGAGATATTGATGAGCTAAAACTGGTTTTATGTTTGAAGTCATTTTGTTGATGGTCAACCGAGTTACAGATGTGATGATAGACATTAATCAATTAATATATTATCATTGATGTCAAGTTATTTGAGTATCATTATGGAAATAAATATCTATTAAGGATTTAAGATCTAGAAAAAACAAATTTTATGTGGTCATTAATTGAAGAGTTCTATATACACTGAGTAATAGTGAACATCGAGTAAATACAATGTATATCGAGCATAGTGTTAACTGAGCTAGGGATCACCAATACATCACGATATTGACCAAGAAATTAAATCAAACCGAGGCTGACTAAAATGAAGAGCTATAAAATTGATGATTCTAAAGTGAATGATAAAATTTGTTATGATGATCAAACGACTTATAAAATTCAAGGAAGATCGAACGATGAAGATTGAAATGTATTTTTAACACAACTGCCGAGGAAGGTTTTTGCAAAAAAACCAACGATGGAGATTAAGAGGAAAAAGCTAAAGGATGGAAATTAAATGAGTTGTGATGTCTATATAAGAGACAAGAGATTCATTATGAAACATGATGCTATGATACACACACATTAAAATTTCATGCATGACTGATCAAACTAGTTAAAGACGGAACCGAGCATTTCTGCAGACAATGTTGAGCGATAGAGGAAAGAGTATTAACCGAGTAGAAGAGAGTATGAAGAATCAGATGAACTGAAGTGAACAAATTGATCAGAGGTATTATGTACTTAGCATAGATCCAAAAATTTAAAAAAAGAGTTTTATTTGAATCAAATCATTACAGTATCATTTTAACCATTATTACAGATAAATCTCTTAACCGAGTAGGATGTGAAAGTCTTTATTATGACATTTTAATGAATGTTGAGTGTTTTCTTTTTGACCCCATAGTGAATGATTGGTCAAGAGAGAATTGTTAGTTTTAAATCCTCTAACAAGGTCACATTTAACAGTGTGCTTTGTAACCTTTGACAGTGTTGGCTCTTAACTGAGCTCACTTTAGAAGAGTGAGATATTTTGGGTTACCGGTCCCAGGTGGTTTTTCCCCTAGCAGTGTTTCCATGTTAAAAATATATGTGTTAATGATTATGATTGTTTTGGATTTTTACTTTTCTTTACACATTAATTTATATGCATCGATTGGTAGTCACATTATTGATTTACTGCTACTCGGTATAGGACTAAATGTTTGAGATCACAGTATACATTTCACCGAGTTTATTTATATGTTTGAAATTTTTATTATATACATCTAGGAGAATTTGGGACTATAGGATAATTGAGATCTAACTGATTCACCCTCCCTCTCAGTTATTGTAAGATTCAGTATTGTTAAATTATGGTGAGAATCACTCAATATGGTGAGATTGTTGACTTTGGACATATGGAATGTAATTGAGATAGTCTGATGTGTTCTCACTTTTATTTTTTTGTGGTTCAGAGGTCTGATAGGCATTTTTCAATTGTATTAGTGGATGTTGACAATGACCTTAAGTTTTGACATAAGAGATGCTAGTGAATATGAAGATTTGGGTGACTTTGGCTTTTTTGTGTTATTCATGATGCATATGGATGTTCTTGGATTGTGTGCCTTCTTATTTGGTGGTCCATATCAATTGTGGTGATTGAATTTTGAAGACTTATCAGTCGATGGTAATTTACTCTATGTTCTTGGCTGACTTGATTAGTAAAATATTTTGTGGAAGTTTGAGGTGTGGTTTGTGGCCGTCTTACGACATTGAGGTTGATGATAAGGGTATTTTCCATGCTTTGGTAGTCAAACATGAATTTGAATTATCATTTTTGGTGTGTGAAATTGGGTTTTGAAATTGGAGTTGAGCTGACCTTGTTTACTTTTCAAGGTTGATAAAGTGCATATATTTAGGGTAAAATTGTGTGTTGTGGATGTGTGTGACTACTTGGAGAGAAATTCTTCTAGATCTATTGAGGTTTGAATGACTCGTCTATAGGTGGTAGAGAGGATTTTGATAGAGATATGAATTGTACTTCATTGGAATTGACCTAGGCATAGGTTAGATGCCATTAAACAGTTCAAAAAATTCAAATTGATCATTGTAGTGGTCTTGTAAGGCAGTGAGTCTTCCTTAGGGTTGTATCCATTTTTTATATGGGCAATAAGATCCAATAAAAGTTCCTGAATGCATGTGCATTCCCTTTTGTAACATGTGTTATACTTACAACATGGTATAGTTCATATTGCAGGTTTCATCCCCACCGCGATCTTTCCTCTAACAGGGATTCCATGATAAAAAAATTGATGTCAAGTGTTGTGTATGTGTTTTTGATCTATGCATGCATGTTATTCAAATCATAAATAAATATTTTTGTGTTTGAGTTTGTGAGACAACTGATTCACCCCCGCCCCCTCTACTACCAGTTGTCTCCTACCATAGTTCTAACAATTGGTATCAAAGAAAGGTCCATTGGAGGAAGCTTAATCATTTGAGGGTGATCACAGATGTAAACTTATAAGAAGGAAAATACAAGATTTGATGGATCGAAGTACACCTTATGGAAGAGTCGCATGATAGTTCATCTCAGATGTATTGATGAATATTTTTGAAGGATTACCAATTCAACCTATACTTCTCTTGCAACCCCTAATACTCCAAATGATATCAACGATTCTAAATAAAATATCAAGGAAAAGGAAGCCTTGTTGAGTGCCTTGACTAATGATGAAATGAAAAATGTCATAGAATTGGAGACGGCTAATGAGATTTGGGAGAAATTTCAAACCTTGTATGAAGGAGATAAGGAAGTGAAGATTGCCAAGTTGAAGAGTGTAAAGGGAAAGTATGAAGCTTTTAAGACGAGTGAAGATGAGAATATTTTTTATTTCATGCTTAGGGTAAATGAGATTGTGTGTTATATCAGATGTGTTGGAGGTACTTTGGAAGAGGAAAATATTGTTGCTAAAATACTAGGATCCTTGCCTCTTGTCTATAGACATAAAGTTGTAGATATTGAGGAGATTCAAAGAGTAACAAATGTAATAAAGACAAGTTAGTTGGTAAGCTTACTACTTTTGAGCTAAGTGAATTTTGTGGTGCATTACCTAAGGTGGAATCAACATTCAAAGCTACTATTTCTGGAATGGACAAGAAAAGATATGAGTCAGGAGAAGGTTCCTCAAGGAAATGGTCTAGATATGAGAAAGAGATGAAAGAGCTTCAAGAAGAAGAGAGATAAATTTAAGATTTCGAAGCACTGATTGCCAAAATATTTCCAAAAGGTTATAGTAAGTATAAATGAAAGATGCCTCTTAAATGTTTTTCATTCAATAAGATAGGTCATTTTGCATCTGAATGTTTGGAAAGGGTTCCTAAACCTAGGCATAAAAAACCTAGTTTTAAAAAGACGTGTTACTATGTTGTTGATGAAGTCGTAACAGGTGATGAGTCTGATGATCCTGACAATAGTGATGATGAATTTATATTCATTACTATAAAAGAAGAGGATTTTGAGCGTATTGTTTCTACTAGTAGTGTTGTTGAGGAGTAATCCCTAGCTGCTCAAGTTGTTGAAAAATATGAATGGGTGATAGACAACAGATTCTCACATCATATGACTGGTGATAAGAGAAAATGTTTAAGCTATGAAAAATATGATGGTTACCTATTGTGAAGTGGGGTGAAAATACTAGTGGTATGATAAGAGGTAGAGCTTCTATTTCTTTGGATAACAATAATAATACAAATGATGTATTATACATAGAAGGTTTGAAATATAATCTTCTTAGTGTTGGAATGTTGGTAAAAAAAGGTTATGGAATGAATTTCAAGGATAATAGATGCAATATCTTGAATGAATCTGAGATAATGATTACAATAGGATAAAAAAAATGGTAACATATTTCATTTGAATAGTGGTTAGAAAAATTATTTGATTGCTCAAATAGTTGAAAGATAGTTATGGCATAAAGGGTTGTGTCATGTGAAAGTTTACAACATTGTGGTGATAAGTTATACTCATATCGTTAGAGATATTCCTAGGATGAAGAAGTCTGCTAACACTATTTGTATTAAATAATGTCAGTTGGGTTAGAAAACATAAGTTACTTTTTGTGCTAAAACTACAAATTAAAATGGACTATTAGATCTTATTCATACTTTTCTGTGTGCTTTTGATAGGATAATAAGTTTTCAAGGTGATAGGTATTTTATGTTTCTCATTGATGACTATTCTAGGATGGTATGGGTAACTTTCTTGAAAGATAAGTCTCAATCTCTAGAAAAATTTAAGAACTTTAAGATCATGGTTGAGACTAAGACATGATTGAAGGTGAAGTGTCTTAGATCAGACAAAGGTGGTGAATTCACATCCGGTGATTTTTGTTGGCAATTGATGAATTTTTGGAGTGATATGGGACACTTGAGGGTTTTTATTTATGGAAAAACATATGATATGATGATTTATTGGATTTGTTTATAGTTGTGGAGATGTAGATAGTAAAATGACTAAGTACAATTAAAAAAATACAGAGTATAGCAGTACAATTCTGGACAGCGAAGATAGTATATGATGACAGATGACATGCGAGATTAGAGGAAGAAATTTTGGGATATGTATGACCTTATGTTAAGTTCGCTTGATTTTTTTTGTTGATCATAGTGAGTTACATTGTTTTGAAGACATGCGAAGATAGAGGAACATAGATATAGGGAAGATGAACAGTCACAATGATTAAGGGAGTATGACATAGAATCCAAACCTGCTAAGTTGGATTGGGATTGTAGATTACCTAATCTTTGGTAGTATAATGTCACCGACTTTATATTTACTCTTTGCATAAAGTATTAATTCTATTTTGTAATTTATTATAGAGCCGATTGAATGATATATATATATATATATATATATATAT
>MU224853.1:2008327-2048521 GCA_018584345.1 Thuja plicata | reverse complement strand
ATATATATGAAGAGATTTTTGTAAAGTGAAGTGTAAAAGTGATGAGATGATATGAAATAGATGGAATGAATGGATGCATTGTGATGTCAGATAGATGTGAGCTACAACTAGAAATATCTAAGTATAGCTGATGCTTGTGTTGTTCATTTCTGAGATTGATTATAACAGAACTATTTTTGATTGTAAGAGAAGTGTGATCAGTATACCTTTAACGAGGTTTTGTATTCCCCTAACAGGGAAATGTGCTAATGTAATATTCAGCTCCTAACAGGGCTAGGTCTCCTAATAGGGACACTATACTTTTATTACATATTTGTGGATACCATCCCCACCAGGGTTTTCCCTTGGCCAGGGTTTCCTTGAAAACATTCATGGTGTTATGAGTTATGTGTTGTGTGCTTATGTTCTTTTAATTTCAGTAATTATATGGTTAAGTTGGAATTTATTAAGTTCATGTTTAAAGTGTTGTAATATTGATTCACCACCCCCTCTCAGTATTACTTAATCCTAATAATTTAAATTCTTTCTGTGAGAAGCATGGGATAACTAGACAATTATATGCACCAAGGAATCCACAAGAGAATAGATTGGTGGAGATGAAGAACGTGTCTATTCTTGATGTTGCTAGGACTATGATGGTTGAAGAAATGTTCCACAAAATGTTTTGGAGAGAATCAATTAGCACTGTAGTATACACTCTCAATCGAGTACAAATAAAAGGAGATACTGGTAAGAAACCTTATGAGCTATGCTGTGGAAATGTGCCTATCATAAGGTATTTTAGAATTTTTGGTAATAAATGCTATATGAAGAGAGATGAGGATATAGGGAAATTTGATGCAAAGAGTGATGAAGGTATATTTATTGGGTATTCTACCAAAATCAAGGAATATAGGTGCTACAACAAGAGGTTGAAGAAGATAGTGGAAAGTGCTAATGTGAAAGTGGATGAAAGCTTTGAGAGTCTATCCAAGTATTGTGGATATGATTTTGATAATAAAAATGTCAGTGGTAATTAGGGACAACAACATCAAGTTTAGAACCAACCCAAAGTGTTTCGGTGAGTGCAAATGATGAAGATTTTATAGGTGAAGAAGAAGAAACACAGAAGTAAGAAATAAAGCCAAAGAATATGAGGTGTGTAAGATTAAATTATTCCGAGGATCATATTAATGGTGATATGAACAAAGGTGTTTAGACTAGTAGAAGGATTTCCACAGATAATATTTTCTTAATATCAAAGATTAAACCTAAGGATGTGAGTGAAGCTTTCAAAGATGATCATTAGATGAAGGCCATGAAATAAGATTTGTTATAGATTAAGAAGAAAAACACAAGAATCTTGTTCCCAAGCCTACGAACAAGAATGCTATTGGTACCAAATTGATTTTTAGAAATAAATTGAACACAGATGGAAAATTTGTTGGAAATAAAGAAATATTGGTGTGCAAAGGATATTCTCAGATCGAAGGAATGGACTGTGATGAAAATTTTTCTTCGGTGACAATATTGGAAGTAGCGAGATTTTTTCTTTTGTATTTTACTCATAATAAATTCAAAGCCTATCAAATGGATGTCAAGTATGCATTTCTTAATGGTGAGTTGGAAGAAGTGTACATAGAGAAACCAGATGGATTTCAGTTGACTGGTTAGCTAGACATGGTTTGTCAATTTAAGAAAGCATTATATTGCTTGAAGCAAGCTCCTAGAGCTTGGTATTCTAGATTAGACAAACATTTTCTAAATTTTGGTTTCAAAAAAGGTGTTGTTGATAATAATTTGTATTTCAAGATAGATCATGAGGATATTTTGATTGTAGAAGTATTTTTTGATGACATTATCTTCAAAGGTAATGATAAGTTGAGCATAGAATTTGTAATGGAAATGCAAAGGGAGTTTGAGATTTCCATAATAGGAGAAATTAAATTCTTTTTGGGATTTCAAATTACACAATCGGAGGATGGGATTTTTATATCTCATTCTAAGTATGTGATAGAACTGTTGAGTAAGTTTGGGTTGGATGAATCAAAACTAGTGGGTACCCCTATGGTAGTAGGGCACAAGTTAACAAAGGATGATGAGTCCCTTAAAGTTAATCAGTCTAGATATAGGTCAATAGTTGGTGGCTTACTTTATTTGACTCATACAAGACCATATATCATGAACATTGTGTGTATTTTGGCAAGATTTCAAGTAGATCCTAAGAAGAATCATGAGGTAGTTGTGAAGAGGATATCTAGACATCTAAAAGGGACAAAGGACTTTGGGATATGGTATCCTAAAGGAAATGACTTCACTTTATGTGAAAATAGAGAGGTTGATTGGGTAGGTGATGTTGATGAAAAGAAAAGTACTAGTGGTGACACTTTCATTTTGAGAAGAAGATTGGTTTCTTAGATGAGTAATAAGTAGAACTCCATCTCCTTATCTACTATTGAGGAAGAGTACATTGTTGTTGTTGGTAGTTGTACACAATTAGTTTGGATGAAGAATATGTTATCAAATGTAAATTTTTCTTTTATGAGCCTATATTCATATACTGTGATAATTCAAGTACTATTAATATTTTTAAGAATCATGTGCAACACTCAAAGACAAAGAACATATCAATCAATTTCTATTTTCTTAGAGAGAAGGTGAATGGGAAAGAGGTGAGATTGGAGTATGTTACTAGCAAGGAATAGGTTAGTGATATTTTCACAAATCCTTTTCTTGAGGATACATATGTGTATCTCAGAGGAAAGAAGGGGGTGATTGCCCCACCTAATCATAAGGGAGATTCCTAGGTTTACATCAGTCCGGTAGGATTCACAATTTTATCTTTGAAGATATGAATTTGTGTGTGGAGGTTGCTACTCAGGGGAAGGTAGTCAGTTGTGATGTTTAGTTGGTTCTTATGGTTCTTAGGAGGAGGAGAAGTGGAATTGAGAAGTTTTAATGTCAATGTCTTTATTAGTAATTTCAAAGGGGGATAAGAGGTCATGTGGAAAACCATTGGAGTGAGAGATCAAAGGGGGAGTTTTTGATTTCTTGTTTTTCACATTATATGTTTCCATCAATGTCAAAGGGGATATTATTGGAAATTTGGTTGTGTTTTCATTGATGTCAAAATATCTATAGGGATGATTTTGTTTGAAAATGGTGCAGTTTGCTTAGTATGACAGTGTTGAAGATCAGTGGTTGTGGGTGTCAAGAAGTGAAGATTAGTGGTTGTGAATGTTAGAGAGGTGTTGAATATAGTCTAAAGATGATTCTAGTCAATCTTTAGAGGTCCACATGATGAATTGGAGGTTCGCGCAATAGATATAGTGACTAGTTCTTATACGGTTTGCTAGTGTTGTCAATATTGTTGAATTGTGGTGAGAATTTCACTGTATGGTGAGATTGTTGGTTGTGGATGTATGGAATGTAATTGGGATACTTTATTGTGTTCTCAATTCAATTGGTTTGTGGTTTAGAGGTTCAGTAGGTATTTTTCAGGTGTATCAATGGATGTTGACAGTGTTCTTGAGGTTCGACATAAAAGATGTTGGTTAATTTGATGATTTGGGTGGATTTCGATGTTATTTTGTTATTCACGATGAGTATGTATGTTATTGGATTGTGTCTTTTTAGTTGGTGGTCTACATCAATTGTGGTGATCAAATTTGAAATATTTTTCAATTGGTGATAATTTACTTTATGTTCTTGGCTGACTTGATCAGCAAAACATTTTGTGGAAGTTCAAGGGATGATTTGTGGCCATGTTATGAGCTTGAGGTTGATGATAAGGGTCATGTACTACACTAATTTAATTTTTTAAGATGACAAAGTTGATGATCATCGAGATGCTGAAAGTAAATGCAAGACATTAAATCAGTTAATGTATTGTATTGTCATTGTTGTCAACTTGATATGGTATGATTGCACATACACATATTGTAACAACACTTAAAGATCTAAAAAGACAATTTTTTTGTCATCGGTAATCATGTACACTGAGTGACACTAAACCCTGAGGGATAGTGAACCCTGGGAACATAAGTTCATAGTGTTACCCGATGGACAGTGTTACCCGAGCAAGTGATACCCGAGCTAGCATTACCAAGCTAACTGCAGTTGTCATCGAATAGAACTAAAGTTAATGCTCAAGATATCTGCATTAGTCACCAAGCACAAATGAAGTGTTGACCAATGAGAATTGAAGTTAAGATACAAAAAAATAGCTTAGCTGGAAGGAGCAAAAGATAGAGTTAAATGTTTGATTACTTTGTTTTCATCAATCAGTTAAAAGATAAAGATAAGAAGGAGATTTAAAGCATGTTTTATTCTAGAAAACAAGGAGAGTTTTATGGATTAAAACTAAAGCAATCATGGTGAGCTTTACAGATCAATAAGTGATCAGTGAAGTAAAAAAAGGACAAGAAACTATGAAATCGTGTCAATATAAAGAGACAAGAAATTTATTATAAAAGGAGGAATGTTGAAGAGAATTCTGGTGAAGATAGAAGTCTTCATATAGATCTGATCACATAAGATGAAGAATAGAGCTAAGATTTTTGTAGACACCGAGAAAAAGAGAAGAAACAACATTCACCGAGCAGAAAGAAGTGGAGAAAAGGAACATAAGAGAAAAATTGATTAGAAGAGGTATTATGAGCTTATAATAGATCTGAACATCTGCAGGATTAAGTTGTATTTATGAACAAATGATATATTGATTGATTTTAACCATTGATTTAGAAAATGTCTTAACAGAGTAGTATTTAACCATACTTTATATATTGAGATACATCCCAAGGAGTATTAAAAGGTTATCATGTTGACAACATAGTGAATGCTATCTTAAGTGATAAACTATTAGTGATAAATCCTCTAACAAGGTCGCACTTAACAATGTATTTGTAACCTTCAACAGGGTTGGATCTTCACCGAGCTCACTTCAGAAGAGTGAAAATTTTGGGTTACCGGTCCTAAGTGGTTTTTCCCCTAACAGAGTTTTCATGTTACAAATCCATGTGTCAAATGTGTATATGGTTCATTGCTTTGATGTTTTTCCTTACACATTACTAAAATAGGATTGATCGGTAAAAACTAAGTTATTTACTGTATTTCGGTAAAGGTTAAGAAAAGATAGACTTCTATTCGGTAAATCTTAAGGAAAGGATAAAGAGTATAAACACTAAGAAGTATATACATGTTAGATTCACACAAGGAATATATCTTCTAGGAGTGAAGATAACTAGAGGTTTTATATTTGTGGTATAAAGTTTTGGGTTGATTTATTAGATTAATTTTTGAGGCCACTGATTCACCCCCCCTCTTAGTTATTCTAACAATTGGTATCAGAGATTGTGTTCTTAGAAAGGGAGTTTAAAGACTCAAGCAAAAGATCACAAGATGGGAAAAAGGGATGTGCCTAAGTTGAACAAGGACAATTGCAACATGGAAAAGCAAGATAAGACTCCACCTATCAGGTATTGGAAATGATGTCACTCAATACTTAGATATTGAATTTGTTTTACCTACTAGACCTCTGAAAGTTGATCAATTGAGAGAAAAGCATGAACACAATTATATGATGATAGAAATTGCTTCCTCACTCTCCGATGCTAAATTTGAAGATGTCAAATCATGCACCACTGCAAAGATAATGTGGGACAAATTGAAACTAGTACATGGTGGAGACAAGAATGTGCTAAGATCTAAGGCATAACGCCTAAGAGGAAGGTTTGATGACCAAAGAATGAAAGAAGGAGAAAACATCACTTAGTACAATTGCAGAATCAAAGAGGTTGTAAATGCTATTCGAGGAGTATGTGGTGTACTTGAAGAAGAAATAGTGGTAAGTAAAATCCTAAGAACCTTACTACTTGTTTATGCTATTAGAGAATCTTCTATACAATAAATGAGACCAATAGAAAATAATAATGTTACTCTAGATAGTCTGATTGGTAGACTTATTTCATTTGAGATGAATAACTTTGACAACAATGTCTTACCAACTACTGAGTCTGCATTCAAATCTTCTTTGAAAATAAGTAAATCAATTCATAAACACACTACGAGAAATGATAGTGAAAGTGATAGTGATGACCAATAACTTGATGAGATTGAAGCACTAATGGATATAAGATTACAGAGAGGCAAAGGTAGATACAAAGGTAAATTACCAGTGGTATGTTTTAACTGTAAAGAGATTGGACACTTTGCTGCTAGATGTCCTAACAAAAGAAAAGAAGACAAAAATAATGACAAATCATGTGAAAAGAAGTTTGACATAGGTGATGACAGAGATTACCAAAGCAACCAAAAATATGATAGAAGAGACAACTGAGACTACAAGGACAAAGGAAAGAAGGCTTGTTACCTGGCCAAAAACAAAACTTACAATATTGGCACTGAATCTGATGAAGATATTGAGGTGGTATTTGTTGCTATGAAGGATGATTTAGACAAAGAGAAAAGGTATGTTGAAACTACACTCATATCTAAGGTTAGTATGAATGATGTCTAGATTATTGATAGTGGTTGTACTCACCACATGACTGGAGATAAGGAAAATTTTGAAACTTTTGAATATTATAATGGTGGATCAGTAAGAATGGATAATGACTCACCTTGTTCGGTTGAAGGTAAAGGAACAATCATGGTGTATTTTGATCAGATGTGAAAATGCATATTGGGTGAAAGGACTTAACTATAATCTATTGAGTGTCTCAAAATTGAATAACACAAGACACTAAGTTGCATTTGAGAACAAAAAGGCAAATATCTTTAATGAATCAGGAAGATTGATCGGAATTGGTGAACAAAAAATAGGTAACCTATTCTATCTTGATGATATTAATACCACTTGTTTAATGGCTAGAAATGAAGACATATGGTTGTCGCATAAAAGGTTATGTCATGTTAATTTTGACATGGTTAGGATAGGCAATAAAAGGAAAGTAAGAGGCTTACCAAGAAAGTCAAAACCTGACCATGTCATGTGTAAGAATTGTCAAAAAGGTAAAATGATAAAGTCTAGTTTCAAGAGAAAAACCTACACATATAATTTTATTCTAGAATTATTCCATACCAACCTATGTGGACCAATGAGAAAATGAGCTATTATGGTGATAGATACTTGATTCCCTTTGTTGATGATTATTCTAGAATGATGACAGTTATGTTCTTAAAAGAGAAATTAGAAGCATTCAAGATGTTTAAATGGTATAAAGATATAGTGGAAAAACAAAGTTGAAAGGAACTAAAATGTCTAAGATCAGATAGAGGAGGAGAATTTATTTCTCATGAATTCACTAACTTTTGTAATGAGCATGGAATTCAAAGATAGGTTTTTGCACCAAGAACACCACAACAAAATGGGATTGCTGAAAGAAGGAAAAAATCCATTGTTGACTGTGTCAGAAAAATGATGATTGAGAAATGAATCACATAAACATTTTGGAGAGATGCTATCAGTACTGATGTCTACGCATTAAACATAGTTCAATTGAAGAAAGACACCAATAAGACACCTTATGAGATATGGTATGGATACACACCCTATGTAAGTTTCTTCAGAATTTTTGGAAGTCAATGTTATATTTTGAAAGATGATAGAAATGGAAAGCTTGACTCCAAAGGCGAAGAAGGAATATTTCTAGGTTATTCTACCAAAAGAAAGCCTTATAAATATCTTAAAAAATCCTCTAACAAAATCATTGAAAGTGTAAATGTCAAAGTGGATGAACTTGCTTTGAAAAATTATGAGGAAAGCATAAAGGAACCAAAAGAATACAATAGGTTTGTTTACAGTGAAGAACTTGACACTCTGCTCGAGTAACAATGTATCGCTCCCGAGCGACAGAATAATGTGCCTGAGCATCAGGATGGAAACATTGAAAGTCAGGAAATTGATCACAATGATATACCGAGTGATGGAGATAAAAATGAAGGTCAAGATGATGATCAAAATTATGAACAAAGAGCTGAATCGGTACTTTCCAAATATGTCAGAAGACGCCATCCACAGAACCAGATCATAGGAGAAAAAAATGCTGGAATGAGAACAATAAGTAAGTCATTGAACACTAGATGTTTAATTTGTGATTTTGAGCCTAAATTTGTTAATATTGCACTTGAAAATGAAGAATAGTTTAGTGATATGAATGAAGAGATAGAGAAGATAGAGAAGAAAATAACATGGACATTAGCACCTAGACCGGATGACAAGAATGTCATTGGTAATAAAGATATTCAGAAACAAGCTGAATAAGAATGGAGAAGTCACAAGGAACAAAGAAAGACTAGTATGCAAAGGGTATGCACAAGAAGAAGGTATTGACTGTAGAGAAACCTTTGCACCCATTGATAGACTAGAAGGAGTAAGAATTCTACTTGCTTATGTTGCATTCAAAGGATTCAAGGTATACCAAATGGATGTCAAGTCTGCATTCCTAAATGGAATACTAGAAGAAGAGGTATACATTGAACAACCAGAAGGGTTTGTTGATCCTAACAAGAGAAACATGGTTTGTAGATTACAAAAAGCCTTGTATGGATTGAAACAAGCACCGAGAGAATGGTATGAAATACTTCACTCATATCTCATAAGTATTGGATTTGTAAGAACAAGTGAAAATAGTAATCTGTATTTAAAAGAAGATACTGACGATACCATTCTGATTGCTGAAATATTTGTTGATGATATCATATTTGGAGGTAATGATATGTTATGCAAATCATTTTCTTATAAAAGAGAAAAGAGTTTGAGATGTCAATGTTTGGGGAGATCAAGTTCTTTCTTGGTCTCCAAATTCTTCAACGGGATGCAAGCATCTACATCACACAATCCAAATACATCAAGGAAGTTCAATTGATATTCAAGTTGGAGGACTCCAAGCCAGTTGGAACACCTATGGAAAATAGATGCAAGATGACAAAGGAAGACAAGTCAACCGAGGTAAATCAGACCTTTTATAGATCTATGATTGGAAAACTCATGTATGTTGTGTTAGCTCTTTTTCTTGCAGCACAACCTTAAAATGACAATATACTTATATACTTGAATGAAAAATCCTTTTTATGCAAGATAAATGCTAATTGATGAGGTATTTGATAAAACTGGGGCCTATTATCACCTCCTTTTTTGAGCTCCAAAAACTCAGGCAAGTATTACCTATGATAGATTACTGATTCTTCAGTCAATGTTTTTAGCGGACTAGTTCATACACTGGTTTGTTACTTCTGACCTCACTGTAACAAATTATAAAATACCTTGGAGATTGCAATGATTATTTTAAAACAAAGTACTATAAGCCAGGCTATGGTCTTGATAACATAAACCAATGAGATAATGACTTTTATCCTTCTTCCTTTTGATTTTAGGAGGGGCAACCTAATGGTCCTCTCTTCAAGGAATCAAAAAACTGAACTGTACCCTAAGAATACAATCACTTGAATGGATTTATATGTTCTTTAGTGTATATGATTAAGTAATTTGAAAATATTGGATTGTAAATCAATTACTTAGAAAACACAAAACCAGTGCCTAATCCTTGGGCTATGAATCAATATCTTGTATAAATCCACAGTATGGTAATCAACAAAACACTTGCAACAAAGATAGAATACCTTATAAACTATCCTCTCCCTACAAATTTATCATCCAATCCTCAAAATAATGCTATGTTCCCTAGGTTACTTGAAACAATTTAATCCTTCCTTGAAGGAGCTTACAAGTAACTGAGCAATCACCTTATGCTCAGTGTGCTTAAATGCCTTACAGATAAACACAAAAGAACAATAACAGAAATGTAAAGAGATAATTCAGATGTAGAAAAGAGATTGCAAAATATTTATATTTATGTCTTAAAAACTTCAAATACATTAGATAGACAAATAGTACAAAGGTTCAGACACAATTTTAGTCTGCCTTGTAATTCAATTAAGGTTTCCAACTCTCCTTGACTATATGAAAAAGGTTACAATTATATATATATATATATATATATATATAGTCTCAAATAATCTTAGAATCCTTAAGACAAGGATGCAACAAGCTTTGGATGATTTGGAGACCTAACCCTAAAAACATAGAAAAGACAAAATACAAGAAATCCCCAAGCGGTGGATGGACAAATTTGTAGAATGAAATCAAATTTTTACTTTGTCCTCTTGTGAGCTCTGGCACCTTTGTTTGTAGTTGTTCAAGATAGAATTTGATTTTTTTTGAGATCTAGTGACCGCCATTTCAGGCTAACCTACACTAGTATTTCAGATTACTAACTTCCTTATGCTTGAAGAGCAGGTTCCAGGTGTCCTTCACTTTGCATCCAAGATTTCCAAGTCTATGTCAGCAACAACCTTCTTCTTCTTTGGCTTTGTCAATGTGTCCCATGCTGCTACATCATCTTCTGTAGGAAAATTAAAGCTCTGAATGCTTTCTAGTTGTGCTTTCTTCCTGTTCCACTGAGCATCTGTTATATTATTGACATCTGCTAAGAATTTATTGATGTCAGTCTCAGATTTAAAGGCTCCATGTAAGATATTGTTGTAGCACTCCATATCTAATTTTGCATCATTATTAATAAATGCCTCTTTCTTAGGAAAATTGCTATCAAACTTTGCTCTCCATACCTCTAAAGCTTTGATCTAACCATCATCTCCCTTGATTGGAGGAATAAATCTATTGAAGTCTAATCCAAGAAGATTCATTTTGGACTCAATCTGATTTAACTTTCCTTTGAAGAAAGGCAAAGTTACATTTATCTTTTCTATTTCATCTCCAACCTTAGTAACTATCTCTGTAAAGTCATTCCTATGAGGTTTTAAAGAGGCCAACCTTTAAAAACAATTGTGTCCTACTAGACCATGTCCCAAAATAAGGTTTAAAATAGCAATATAATTAATTACCTCAGTAGGTAAAGTAGGAAGTTTATTATATGCACCAAAAATCAAATTAGTCTTATCCTTCAAAATATCAATCCTCTGCTTGAAGATGCTCATCAAAGCCCCTAAGACTATTTCATTGTGCTCTGTGATCTGTTTCTCTATCTCAGTGTTATCGCCTGTCAATTCTATTTGAACCTCTTCAAGAGAAATATCCTTTGGTGGTGCTAGAATGACCTCAGGATTCTCCATTAGTTGATGAGTCAACTCTCTAATTATTTTCTCCAAAGCACAGATCTTGATCTGACACAGCTCCCCATCCTTTGCAAGAGCACTGGTCTCTTCTATCAGAGTACTATATCTTTGAGATATCTTCTCTATTTTTTCCACATTTAGTTGAGCAAAGTGTGATAACACTTGTGATATCTCCATATCATTGGTGTTATTAAGAGACCACACCATCTGATTACCTACCATGCTTTCTTGAATATTTATTAAGGTTGGCTTTTGATCCTTAGGAGCTAGGCTCTACATAGCAACAACCTAGGATTTTGGATCATAACCAAATCTCTTTATTGGCTCCCCCACCTGGACTTCTGATGACAGTTTGAGATCTAGATGCCTCCTTATTTGGTCAATAATAAATGCTGAGGCTAAATCCAAGCCCTTAACAAGTAGCATCCCACTAGATTTAACCATTCTCCTTGCTTCTTCTGGAGAAATATCCTCTATTTCAGGATCATAATTCTTTATAGCCAATAAGGCTTATGATGTTACTAGCTCTCCTCCATCTATCTGAAGTTGATTCTTAACTTCTTGTTGTTTATGCCACCTAAGGAAATCCTTAAATTCCTTAGTTTTTATGAAATTATCATCATTCAAGAATTGTTGCTAATGAATGATCCTTTCATCAATACATGCTTGAAGAGGCAATTCAACATTCTCTTCTTCCTCCTGTTGTAATTTCTTTCCTTTTCTAATTTCCTTTCTCAATAAATGGTCATATGGCCTATTTCCAGGAATAAGGGCACTAATTTTATCCCTTTTCTTCTCTTTTCTCACATAGACTAATGCCTTGGAAGGTTCTCCAATCTCAACCTTTTTCTTTTTGAGTGGAGGCTCATTAGTAACCTCTGCTTCCGGGACCTCTATCAGGTCAATAATATTTTCTCCTTCAACTGCCTGGTCTCCTATAGTTGTTTGATAATCTGGGTAAGAAGTGGGTGAAGGATAACCCTCATCACTGTAATCATCATACTCTAACTCAGAGTTCTCTAGATTTCCTTTCTCAGGGACTAAAAGTGATTCCTCCAATTGGTTGCATAAGAAAGTATGAGCTTTAATCATTTCATCTAGCCTTTTCAAATATGGTACATCAGGAAAGAAACCACCAAATGATAATCCTTTTCTCTTTACCTGTCTTTCCAAGTCCATTAGTTCCTTGATTTTATTTTCTTTTGAGATCACCTCCTCATCCTCAAGAATATTCCTTATAGAATCTTCCTCTATGCATTCCTCATTTTCATAAGTGTAAGGAATAGTGGGGTTTAGGAGTTTCTTGGCACTTGCAATGAATGCCTCTATATCTGCATATCTATACAATGCTACACCCATATTATAATGGCTTAGCCAACTGTCTACTAGATCTATGGCCCTCTTTCCAATAGTAAACTAATAAACCTTGAACTGTCTAGGAGTGAATGTTCCTTTCCTGTGAGGAGAAAGATGCTCCTTATTTGTCAACATAGGTTGCCAAATAAACTCCATAGCTACAATTCTAGTAGGGACATGAAATGGGAGTACATGTGGTGGATATTTACATCCATACACTCTGATTATGTTAAAATTCTGCTCCAGGAAGAAATCACCCCAGTTGTGATCTCCAGGCCACTTGTCTACATACTCACAAGGCCTTAATAATTGGATTAATTTTTCTGGAAATCTGGTCTTGTTTACCCCCAAGCACTGCAATAATGGATAAACTATCCAATTCTTGAATGCACAAAAATTACATTCCCTAGAAGTATAATTCCAAACTTTTATCCAAAAATGGATAGAGTTGGGCTGACCCTGGTGCATTCTTTGTGGCCTCAAATTCTCCAAATTAATCATAGGGTAGTTGTAATACATGATTAGATGCATTAGGATGGAGTAATGTAAGAATTTGGGCTCCTTTTCCTTTCTCTTTATATCCATAAACTCCTCATGCATCTTATTGATTATATACTGTATATAATCATAGGTTGTGCTAATATGAATATCCTGCAAGTCTAGGGTTATCATCAGAACATCTGCAGTAATTCTATCTGAACCTTTGTGCCTTCCTAGTACTCTCCAAAGTGCAAAGGTAATATACTTGATATAGTGGTTTAAATCCTTATAAGCATAAGGAGCTAGTCCAGGAAATGGGGAAATATAGTTCTTAGTCTGCCTAGGAACATGTCTATGTACTAGGCCTTTAACTACCCCAACTTGCTTCTCATATCTAGCCTCTTGTTTCTTTTAATCTATTTCTATTTCCATTGGGTAGTAAATATTGAAAGCTTTCATAAATGAATTCCTATTCAAAGCTAACAATACAATACCATCACTTTTCTTGATTGTTTTAGAAAGCTCGTCATAATTGTTGGCTAAGGCTAGTACCAGGTCAACATCCACAAATACATTAGGTACAATTAACCTAGCTAACCCACATGTCCAAGGGTTTGACATAGACATAACTTCATCAGAATTATTGTAAAAATAGTTAAAGAGGGCATAACCTGATGAACATGGAGTTTTAGCATCTCGAATATATGCTAGGTCATCAACCAACATGTCATCTTTTAACTTCTTGTTTTGTGTTAATCCCGGCAGAAATTAAAGAAATTCATCTGAAAATTTTCTCTTACCCTTTGCTTCATCATCTATTTCTTCACTCCTCCCACTGGTATAAGTTACACTGACTAGTTTTCTCATCTTGGCTGTCTGTTTGTATCAACCTTCTTTTACTGATATTGAAACAAAACTAATCACTGGAAACCCTTACGACCAACTGCAAAAACTTCTAAAACCTACAATTGAGAACTCTTAGAACACTGTCAATTACAATCTTTGTTGAACTCTGAAATAGGAAAGCACCTCTCTGAATCACTTATTGCTGGAAATTTCAACCTTTCTCAAAAAACACTGTAATCTCTATGAACTCTTTGCTCTGAGAAATCAGAAGCTTGGTAAAGATAAAATGATAACGGACAAGTATACTTATATTGAGAATTCAATGCAAATGTCTCTTTGATATGGTAAACTTAAAAGTCAGTCATTTCCACCATTAGTTCCATGCACTGTGACATCAATTTCTTGTTTTAGCCATGGCATTCAAACTGTTAGGCAATCAATTTTTGATGAGTGTTTTTGCATATAAAACCTTATAAAATTCAAAAGAGATCAAAATATGATCTAATTGGTTGCATTTAACTCATATTACGGCTACTTTCCCATCTATCAAAGTCTCTGCACTTTGATTGGTTAGAAATTGTCCATGATGGCACCACTGAAAAGTCTTCATTTAAACTCTGGTTAATTTCTAGCGACCCAGCAACTGAGTGATCCCCTTGTCGCCTGATGTTTCTGATAACTATAGTTCCCTCAAGAGACTTAGTGACTACTATAGGATTAAACTCTTGATCAATAGTTATCTCCAAGTCACTTGATCTTTTAACTTAACATTTCCTTTTATGGAGACTTTCTGACTAAGCATGTTCTCAACTCATCATTTACCTTGAGTCACATCTGGAGACTTAGCGACCATTGCTTCTCTATGTCACTAGACTAAAACCTTAACTCATGTTATATTCTGAGACCCTGTGACTAAGCACTTAGTCTCTTAATCTCTTAGCCATTTAATCTATGCAATTTTGATCTAGAGATAACACAACTATTGTTGATCATCATTTTCCTTTGTATATGATAGTTGGTATTAAGTCTCATAATATTCATATCAAACTTTATAATATATTGAGACCTAGCGACTACTGAATAATATTAGCCTCTATTCCCCTCAGTCTCTTAGTTGCTAGAAGAAAATTCACTTGGCTATCTTATTTGGAGACTCCCCAAAAACCATTGGATCTATCTTGGCAATATCTGATGGTTCCTGTTAAGTCTCATAAAATTTTGTGTAAACCCAAAAACATTACGAGACCTGGCGACAACACCTTTATCTCATAATCACCAAATGTTTTAATTTTAATCAAAATTTAATTAGAGAACACTTGACTATACCTTTTATCTTTATCATATTTAATTACATGTCTCAATACTATTTCTTGTCTCATGATCGCTGAATGATTTTTGAATTTTCAAATCTTAGAAGCAACTTCACGCTATCCATTAGATCTCTCTCTGATTGGATGACTATCTCCAAGTCTTGCAATCCTTCACTTAACCCATCTTTAATTCTAAGACCTAGCGACAACACTGTTTCCAAACTGACTGTCAACCTAAATTTACCCAGAGACTTAGCAACTCTTGAATCTCCATGTCATTGGATAAATTTTAAACCGTGGCTTTGATCAGGAGACTTTCTATCCACCATTGGATTTAAAATGAGATGAATGATTATCGCATAATCTTTGGTTCTTTCACTTAACTCATATCAAATCAAGAGACTTGGCGACAAAAGAAAAACTTTAACACTTGGGCTCAACTTATAACCATAGTTTATATTTGGAGACCACGCGACTGAGTAAACTCAAAGTCATGTGATACAATCACTAACTCTAATCATATTAAGAGATTACCCAACCACCGTTAGATCTATCTTGTTAATGGACAATCATCACTAAGTCTCAGGAACTTTTAAAGCATATTCTTTTCCATTAAGAGATAGCACGACAAAGAATTTTACTAAGTCTCATAAACTTTTAGAATATTCTCTTTCTTTCATGAGACTCAGCGACTACCCTTTTAAGCACATGCAATTTTTTAAGACTTAAGTGCCAAAAATTAACTTCAAAATAGAACCCATTTGAAGAAATTAGGGCTTCCTTGCATTTTTTGACTAGAAAAGACTAGGGTTTACGGTTTCTGGCATTTTCAACTTGGTTTTGAGAAAAATCAACACTTTCAGAGGCAAACAAGTAATTTGGCACATGATTTTTTGGCCCTCTAAGCATAGGAAAGATAGGTACTTGAAATTTTTTTAGGGAAAATTCCAAAACAGGAAATATAACCAACATGTTATTCATACTAGACCAGATATAGCACATGCAGTTTGAATAGTTGCAAGATTCTCTTCTAATCCCAAGGAATCACACATGACTGTTGTAAACAGAATTTTGAGATATCTAAATAATACCAAAGACTTTGGTCTGTGCTATAAAATAGAAGAAAAAATTGAGCTTTAAGTCTATACAGATGCTGATTGGGCTGGAAAATTAGATGATAGAGAGAGCACAATAGGAGGAGCATTCTTTATGTGTGACAAACTTGTCACATGGATAAGTAAGAAGCAAGGATGAATCTCTCAATCCACTACAGACGTAGAATATGTGGTTGTTGCTGCAAATTTCTCTGGCATTGCATGGATCAAACAATTACTAAAAGGTATGAATATGAAAATTATTGAGCCAGTGATTATCTATTGTGATAATACAAGTGCCAAAAACATTTCAAAGAACCTTGTCATGCATGCTAAGACAAAGCATATTGCTATCAAGTACCATTACTTAAGAGAACAAGTGCAAGAGAAAGAGGTGACACTAGAATATGCTCAATCCAAGGAATAATTAGCAAACATATTCACAAAGCCATTGCCTAAAGATACATTTGAGCACCTAAGGAAGAGACTAGGTGTTCGACCCTTGTCTACTGGTCGCTAAGCTGATTAGGAGGTTGCATCAGCCTACACATAATCATAGGATCATTCATGTTGATGCAAGCAAAGAGATGGAATGCAAAGATCTATCAGTACATAGAAAGGTACATATATGCACCATACACTAGAGTTATTGTATTGCTGATGGTGAGGAAAATCAAGGAATATATTATGAAAAAAAAGGAGAGAGATTTAGTTTGGCATTGTTGTTAAAGGGAGAGAAGAATTGAAAGGGAGAGATGTACTTAATGAATATGGAGAGAAGTATTAAATGAAATATTATTAACAAAGGAAAAAGAGATGAAATATCTATAAAAAGGAACTATCGATCAAGGAGATGAACAGTCAAAGGGAGAGAAAACATCAGAGAAGGATTCAAAGAAACATCCATCTAAGGGAGTGAAGGGAATGAAGAATGAAGGGAGTACTCTACAAGAATCAAATCTAAGCTAGAAGATCTTATCGAGAGTCAGACATTTGTATTGGTTATATAAAAATATGTTTGGTAGAGATTGATGTACTACAAATGATATATTTCATATTGTATTAGTAGTATGTAGTATGTTACCATTAATGCCAGAGGGAGAGATTGATGAACTAAAATTGATTGAATGTTTGAAGATGAAAATTTGATGATCACCGAGATGTAGAAAGTAAATACAAGACATTAAATCAATTAATGTATTGTATTGTCATTGATATCAACTTGATATGGTATGATTTCACATACACATATTGTAACAACACTTAAATATTTGAAACGACAAAGTTTTTGTCATCGGTAATCATGTACACTGAGTGACACTAAACCCTGAGGGACAGTGAACCCCGAGCATAAAATTTCATAGTGTTACCTAATGGACAATGTTACCTGAGCAATTGATACTCGAGCAAGCATTACCGAGCTAACTATAGTCGTCACCAAACATAATTGAAGTTGATGCCCAAGCTATCTGTAGTAGGCACCGAGCACAACTAGAGTGTTGACCGACGAGAACTGAAGTTAGGATACAAAAAAAACAACTAAGCTAGCTGGAGCTAAAGATAGAGTTAACTGTTTGATTACTTTGTTTTCATTGATCTGTTAAAAGCTAAAGATAAGAAGGATATTTAAAGCATGTTTTATTCCAGAAAATAAGGAGAGTTTTACAGATTAAAACTAAATCAAGCATGGCGATCTTTATAGATCAAGAAGTGATCAACAAAGAAAAAAAGAAGGACAAGAAACAGTGAAATCATGTCTATATAAAGAGACAAGCAATTTATTATAAATGGAGGAATGCTGAAGATAATTCTAGTGAATATAGAAGTCTTCATACAGATCTGATCATACAAGCTGAATAACAGAGCTAAGATTTCTATAGACACTGAGCAACAAAGAAGCAACAACATTTACCGAGCAGAAAGAAGTGGAGCAAAGGAATAAAAGAGAAACATTGATAAGAAGAGGTATTATGAGCTTACAATAGATCTAAACATCTACAATAGTAAATTGTATTCATGAACAAATCATATAGTGATTCAGTTTAAACATTGATTTAGAAAATATCTTAACAGAGTAGGATTTAACCATCCTTTATATATTGAGATACATCCCAAGGAGTATCAAAAGGTTTTCATGTTGACAACATAGTAAATGTTAGGTCAAGTGACAAACTATTAGTGATAAATCCTCTAACAAGGTCACAATTAATAGTGTGTTTGTAACATTTTACAGTGTTGGCTCTTCACTGAGATCACTTTAGAAGAGTAAAAATTTTGGGTTACCAGTCCCAAGTGGTTTTTCCCCTAACAGGGTTTCCACGTTAAAAATCCATGTGTCAAATGTGTATTTGGTTCATTTCTTTGATGTTTTTCTTTACAAATTACTAAAATAGGATTGATCAGTAAACACTAAGTTATTTACTGTATTTTGGTAAAGGTTAAGAAAATATAGTCTGCTATTCGGTAAAGCTTAAGGAAAGGATAAAGAGTATAAACATCGAGCAGTATATACATGTTGGATTCACACAAGGCACACATCTTGTAGGACTAAAGATAACTAGATGTTTTATATTTGTGGTATAAATTTTTGGGTTGATTTATTGTATTAATTTTTGAGGCCACTGATTCACCCCACCTCTCAGTTATTCTAACAAAGGGTCTTTTCCATGTTTTGATGATCAAACATGAATTGGAATTATCATTTTTGGCACGTGGAGTTGGGTTTTGAAATTGGAGTTGATTTGACCTTGTTTATTTTTCAAGGTTGATAAATTACATATATTTAGGGAAAAATAATGTGTTGTGGACATGTGTCACTGCTTGGAGAGAAAGTGTGCCAGATCTGTTGAGGTTTGAATTTCTCATCTATAGGAGGTAGAGAGGATTTTGATATAGATTTGAATTTTAATTCATTGGAATTGACCTAGGCAGAGGGTAGATGTCATTCTATAGTTCAAAAACTTCAGATTGATCATTGTAGTGATCTTTAAAGGTAGTGAGCCTTCCTTAGGGTTGTATTCCTTTTGTATTTGGGCACTTAGATCTAGGAAGTATGCTTGAATGCATGTGCATTCCCATTTTTAATATGTGTTATACTTATAATAAGGTATAACTCATATTGTGGGTTTAATCCCCACTGTGGTTTATCCCATAACAAGGTTTGTTGGAGATTTACTTCTGGCAGCGAGTTGATTGTATGTTTGTCATTGATGACAACATATAATATACAACAGTGTTCTATATGTACTTATCAGAATTATGATATCACCCCTTGCATGGTTATATTCATGTTTTAGACATGTTGTTGATGCTTTGTTCATACACACAGGATCATATTTGATGTATCAGTTAAGTTTTGTTAATTTGTTATTGGTAGTTATAGTTTCTGGGGAGTATCTATTCAGAGCCAATGTATTTACCATGTTTCTTGAGTTGTGTGCATATATTCAGGATATGCATGTGTATATTCATGATTATTTATGAGTTAACCATGTTTAGTTAAGAGCGCCTGTCATGTTTCATCAGGATTGTGTTGTTTGAGATTATTTGGTGGAGCCGACTTAGTGAAGCATCGCATCTGTTATGTTCATGTTGTGCAGTATTAATCTTGATTGTGTGCTTAGTTAAGCTGACAAGGATTTTGGTGAAGTGTTTCCCACAATCGTCGTGACCTTATACTTTGAGGAAGATACTTATAGTAGTTCATTTGTGAATGCTAAGTGTGAATGATAAGAAAAGAGACAAAAAAAGTATAGAGCAGAATATCAGCTGTGTTTCATTCATCAAGGATCTATGTGAACAAGCAAGTGGAAGATTATAATACATTGGAACTGATCAAGGCAATAGGTCTACTCTACAGTTCATCATTAGATATAGTGCATATATTTTCTATAGAAGGTTGTAGCCTTCACCATTGAAGCAGTGAGCTTTTGGACAGTGAGTCCTCACCCTTAACAAGGTTATTTGTAAAAGACTCCTAACAGGGTCAAACCCTTAACCAGGTCACTATACTTATTGCATGTAAAGAAAAACTCCTAACAGGGTTGTAAGATCTTCTAATAGGGATTATTGTAAAGAAGTATAGTTCATTGTGGGTGTTAATTCCCATCGAGGTTTTTATCATTTGGTTTCCCCATAACCAAATTGTGGTGTTATCTATTATGTTATCTGAATGTGCATTTACTTTATGGTATTCTGGAATTAATAAGAGAAAAGAATTTAATTATTTGATAACTGATTCACCCCCCCTCTCTCAGTTATCCTTTGGGACTACTCTAACAATTGGTATCAGAGCCAAGTGCCTTGAAGAGAAAGCCTAACAACTTAAGGTAAATCAGATGGCATACTTTAGAAAAGAGAGTCCTAAGTTCAATGGAGATAATTATTTGGATTGGAAGAACAAAATGATAACACATCTATAGTGTGTTTGTTTCAAGATCTATGAGATAGCCACACAAGAAGTTGATATTCCCTCTCTAAAATACCTTGCAAAAGATGATGCTACTAGTAAACAAAAGGATACATTCACAGCTAATGCAATTGCCAAAGAATCCCTTATAAGTGCACTATCTAATAGTGAATTCTCTGAGATCAAGAAAGTAGACAAGGCATACACAATATGGAAGTATAAGGAAGTATTTAGAAGACATGTTTGAAGGGGATATCCAAGAAAAGAATGCACATAGGAAGACATGGAAAAAGAAATACAACAATCTTGAGATGTTACCTAAAGAGAACATTAGAGCCTACAATCAGAGGATAAATGAAGCAGTTTTTAGAATCATAAACAATGGTGGAGAAATTTCAGAAGAAGACATAATGGACAAGCTGATGACTACATTGATAGTAGACTATGAGAGCAAGATCAATATTTTAGATGAAACCATGCAATTTTCAAAAGACTTCAAGAGAGAGACTTTGATAAGTAAAATCTCTGCATTTGAGATATCAAGATTGAAGACTGAACCCAAAAGTGAAACAACCTTCAAAGCATCAATACATGGTAAGAAAACTTTACCCATTTCTAATGAGAAAGAAGAAGTTGATGAAGAACTAGAAGAAATTATTTCCATGATTGTTAAAAGAGAAAAGAAAGGCAAAGGAAAGTATGAAGGACAAATTCCATTCAAATGTTTTTCATGCAAAAAGATCGGTCACTTTGCATCCAAGTGTCCCACAAGAGTCAAGAAGTTCAGATCTGATTACAAACCTAAATATAGAAAGGAATGCTACCATGCTGAAGAAGGTGTAACAGATAAAGATTCAGGAGAGGATGAAATTGGATTCATTTCCATTAAAGACATTGAAAAATTTGTTGAGGAAATGGACATTGAAGATGAAAAGGAAGCACATGAGTTAGCCCTAATTTCCAAAGCAGACATCAGAACTGATTGGATCATTGATAGTGGATGCTCTCACCACATGACAGGTGATAAAGATACATTTGTTCATCTAGAAAAGTACAAAGGTGGTATGGTTAGATTTGGAGATAACACTCCTAAACCTATCATAGGTAGAGGATCTATCACCTTGGATGGAAAGAACAAGACATGTGATGTTCTGTATGTTGATGGATTACATCACAACTTACTAAGTTATGGACAACTACTTGACAAAGGTTATCATTTGGAATTCAAAGACAACAAATGCATTATTAACAACAAATAAGGAGACATGATTGCATCAGGATAAAAAAAAAAAGGTAATGTTTTTTAGCTTAATTCATATGTAAGTTGTTTTGTTGCAAAAGTGGATGATAGTTGGTTATGGCACAAGAGACTCTGTCATATAAATTTTGACAATATAGTAAAGATAATCAATGTCAAGGTAGTTAGAGACCTTCCAAGTATTGCACGACCAATTGACACAATGTGCAGAGAATGTGTTATGGGAAAGCATGTAAGGAGCTCTTTCAAAAGTAAGCAGAACTTGACTGAAAACAAGTTAGACCTAGTGTATACAGATTTATGTGGTCCTACTTAAACAAGATCATACTATAGAGAAAGGTATTTCATTTTGTTTGTTGATGATTTTTCAAGGATGATGTGGGTTGCGTTCTTAAAGGAGAATTATGAAGCCTTTAAGAAATTCAAAATATTCAAAGCTAAGGCTGAGAATGAATCTGGAATAAAACTAAAATGTCTAAGATCAGATAGAGGAGGAGAATTCACCTCTAACCATTTTTATGAGTACTGCGAAGAACATGGGATCAAAAGATAGTTGAGTGCTCCTAGAACCCCTCAATAGAATGGGATTGCAGAAAGAAGGGACAAGATCATACTTGATACAACATGCACTATGATGATTGAAGGAAAAGTTGTGCACACCTATTGGAGAGATGCAGTCAATACAATAGTCTATACTATCAACAGAACACAACTAAGGCCAGGCGCAAATAAGACACCTTATGAACTTTGGTTTGGTAATGTACCTATAGTAAAATACTTTAGAATCTTTGGCAGAAAGTGCTACATCAAGAGAGATGATGGTGTTGGTAAGTTTGATGCTACAAGCGATGAAGGTATTTTCCTTGGTTACTCTACTAAAAGAAAAGCATACAGATGTTTTAATTTGAGATTAATGAAGATAATTGAAAGTACTCATGTAAAGATTGATGAGAAATTCATGGTTCAAGAGAGGTACTATGAATATGCACCTATGAGGATGAACCCAGGCTTAGCAATAAAGACATTGTTATTGAAGAAATGTTTTATTGTATTGATGTATCATGTAATGAACCTGAATCAAGCAAAGAAGTATCATAGATTACAGATGAGGATGTCACACCAAAAGTTTCAAAATTCACATCTAGATACCATTCAAAAGATGATATCATTGGAGATTAGAGTAGTAGTGTTTTGACTAGATCTAAAGTAAAAAGTTTAACAGTGGGAGAAGAGGTATGTTTACTTTCATAGATTGAACCTTTAAGTGTTGAAGATGCTTGCAAGGATTCTGATTGGAAAAAAGCAATGGAAGAAGAATTAGATCAAATAATAAAAAATGATACATGGGAATTGGTTCCCAGACCTAGTAACAAAAATGTGATTGGAATAAAATGGGTATTCAGGAATAAGATGAATGAAGATGGTACAGTGGTCAGAAACAAAGCAAGACTGGTGTGTAAAGGATATGCACAGAGGGAAGGAATAGATTACACTGACACATTTGCCCCTGTGAGAAGACTAGAATCCATTAAGTTATTCTTGGCCTATGCAACATTCAAATACTTTAAAGTATACCAAATGGATGTCAAATCAGCCTTTTTGAATGGTGACTTGAAGGAAGAAGTCTACATAGAAAATCCTGAAGGATTTAATCTATTAGACAAATCAGACATGGTATGTAGATTGAAGAAAGCACTCTATGGACTTAAACAGGCCCTAAGAGCTTGGTATGAGAGACTAGATGGGTATCTTACCAAGATTGGATTCAAGAAAAGAGCAACAGATTGAAACTTATTCATAAGAGAGACACCTGAAAGATTATTTCTTGTTGCCGTATTTTTTGATGACATTTTCTTTGGAGGTAATGACAAGCTTAGTACAGAATTTGCAAAAGAAATGCAGAATGAATTTGAAATGAGCATGATTGGTCCTATAAAATATTTTTTGGGATTAAATGTAAAGCAGTCAGATAAAGGAATATTCATAAATAAGTCCAAATATGTGAAGGAAATATTGAAGACTTTCAAGATGGAAGACTGTAAGCCAGTATGCACTCCTATGATAATAGGAAGCAAGCTTTCTAAAGAAGATGATTCCACAGTAGTTGACAAGACATTGTACAAGTCTATGATTGGAAAACTCATATATCTAACTCAATCTATACCAGACATATCTAATGCAGTTGGCATTGTTGGTATATTTGTATCTGAACCCAAGCATAATCACCTAATGGAAATAAAGAGAATATTCAGATATCTAAAGGGAACTATAGACTATGGTTTATGGTATCCTAAATCAAAGAATGTACAACTTCATGTATACACAGATGCAGATTGGATAGGTTGTATTGATGTCAGGAAGAGTACTTTAGGAGGAGCTTTATTTCTTGGAGATAGGTGGGTTTCTTGGATAAGCAAGAAGCAAAATTGTATCTCTAAGTCAATAGAAGAAACTGAATATGTTGCAGCAGCATTGAATTGTTCAACAATGGTTTGGATCAAGGAGATGGTTAAAGATTTTGGTATTCAGGTTGATTATCCTATTTTTATTCACTGTGATAACACTAGCACTATAAACATGTCCATGAACCCTGTGATGCACACAAAGACAAAACACATTGACATCAAATACCATTTTCTTAGAGAAAAAGTTGCAGACAAAGAAGTAAAATTGGACTATGTGAGCACTAAAGAACAGTTGGCAGCTATTTTCACAAAGCCTTTATAAAAAGATAGCTTTGAGTATCTCAGGGAGAAGTTGGGAGTAATTCCCTTTCCTGAGTCTGATTAGATAAAGCAGCAAGTACATCAGTCCATGGTGAATGATGAATGGTTGACTAATCTATCTCTGGAGTAGTACCCGTGCCTAATGGTTTATGGTGCCCTTTGCCATTGATGTCAAAGTGGGGGTATGTAGTTAGGGGGAGCATATACTCTGGGGGAGTATATAATCATACATATAGAGGAGCTGCAGTAGTGTAGAGGAATCTTTGATGAGGATATTGAGAAGATTGTAAAAGAAAGAGGACACAGTGTGTTGAAGATGTTTTTAATATCATATGTTTCCATCAATGTCAAAGGGGGAGATTGTTGGAGATTTACTTCTGACAGCTAGTTGATTGTATGTTTGTCATTGATGACAACATATAATATACAATAGTATTCTGTATGTACTTATCAGAATGATGATATTAACCCTTGCACAGTTATATTCATGTTGTAGAAATGTTTTTGATGCTTTGTTCATACACATAGGATTAGATTTAATGTTTTAGTTAAGTTGTGTTAATCTGTTATTGGCAGTTACAATTTCTAGAGAGTATCTGTTTAGAGCTGACGTATTTACCGTGTTTCTTGAGTTACACATATCTTTAGGATATGTGTGTGTATATTCATGATTAGTTATGAGTTAACCATGTTTAGTTAAGAGTGCCTATCATGTTTCATCAGGATCGTGTTGTTTGAGATAATTTGGTGGAGCCGACTCAGTGAAGCATCGTATCAGTTTAGTTCATGTTGTGTGGTCTTAATATTGATTGTGTGCTTATTTAAGCTGAAAAGGATGTTGGTGAAGTGTTTCCCACAACCTTCGTGACCTTATAATTTGAGGAAGATACTTATAGTAGTTCATTTGTGAATGCTAAGTGTGAATGATAAGAAAAGAGACAGAAAAAGTACAGAGAAAAATATCAGTTGTGTTTCATTCATCAAGGATCTATGTGAAGAATCAAGTGGAAGATTACAATACATTGGAACTGATAAAGATAGTAGGTCTACTCTACATTTCATCATCAGATATAGTGCATATCTTTTCTACAGAAGGTTGTAGCTTTCACCATTGAAGCAGTGAGCTTTTGGATAGTGAGTCCTCACCCTTAACAGGGTTATTTGTAAAAGACTCCTAACAGGGTCAGACCCTTAACCGGGTCACTATACTTATTGCATTGTAAAGAACAATTCCTAACAGGGTTGCAAGATCTTCTAACAGGGATTATTATAAACAACTATAGTTCATTGTGGGTGCTAATTCCCACCGGGGTTTTTATCATTTGGTTTCCCTGTAACCAAATTGCGGTGTTGTCTATTATGTTATCTGAATGTGCATTTAATTTATGGCATTCTAGAATTAATAAGAGAAAAGAATTTAGTTAGCTGATAATTGATTCACCCCCCCCCCCTCTCAGTTATCCTTTGGGACTATTCTAATAGGGTTTCCATGATAAAAATTTTGGTGTCAAGTGTTGTGGATGTGTTTATAATATATGCATGCATTTTTAATTATTTGAATCATAAATAAGGAGATTTAATTTTGAGTTTGTGAGTTAATTAATTCAACCCCTCCTCTTACTCATCTTTTGCCATATTTCTAACATCCTCATCATTATAAAATAGATTAGGAGTAGATCAGTGTCCACCTCATGGAGGGGATAGGAAGGTAGATTTCCTCAATTAGATATACAATCTTTAGGATAAGGAAACTCTACCAAATTGAATACATAAGTCTACAAATCTGAAGGGTAACCAACAACATCAAGTATTTATCAATGATTCATTCACCATTATTTAAAAGATGAAAAATGCTTCAAGGAATGCTGGAGAATGATAGGGAATCACTAATTGATTATTATCTTGTACCTCTCCTTAAGGGTTTTGTATAATTTCATGTTATTATTATATTTATGACCTTAAGTTTTAGATCTAATATGTATCATTCCTTTGTTACTATTTACATATTCATACATGCTTGATCTAGTTTGTACACCACCTTTTGATAACCTTATCTAGGGTTCACTCTAACACACTTGAGTAGAAACATTGTTTATATTTATGCACATTATTTCTTGCCACAATCTTAGACACACTTACGATTCAGAGAACACAATTTTATCTCAAATCTAATTTGGCTATCCATGGAGGTGGAGACACCAAAATGGGCATTTGACTAAGGCAAGACCCTATATAGATACAACCATTTTAACTTTCTTTTTGCTTGTATAATTCTATATTCAAAACTTTATGATAGTTTGTAGCTATAGGAAGACTGAGTTTATAAAGACAAATATTAACACACAAAAATTGCAAGAAAACAACTGTTAGTAATAACTGAGAGGGGGGGGGGGGGGGGGAANGGGGGTGAATCAGTGGCCTAAAAAATTATCCTTTCAACTTTAACCACCAATCAAATACATCTTAGATTATTTAGTCCCTACAAGATGCATGCCATGAAATACTTATAATAATTAACTGTCTCAGTTTTCCTTTTTTGACCTTATTCTCCTTGATAACCGATAAGCAATAAAACTTATTTACCAACACTCAGTAAATATGCAGAGCATACCAATCAATCCATAAATGCATATGTTAAATGTAAAATAGTAAAGTAATAAAACATACACACATAACACATGGATTTTAACGTGGAAACCCTGTTAAGGGAAAAAAACCATTGGATCGGTACCCCAATTTTTCACTCTTCTAAAGTGAGCCCTATTAGGAGCCAACCCTGATAAAGGTTACAAACACACTATTAGGTGTGACCATGTTATATTATTTTATACATAGAGGTTGTCACTTAGTATCGGGCATCTATTTGCTACCATCCTTGAATTAGCCTCCTTCTTAGACTGTCAATAGGCTTTAGGAAAATCTTGCTACCATCCTTGAATTAGCCTTCTTCTTAGACTGTCAATAGGCTTTAGGAAATTTTAATGCTACTTTCATGAATCAACCTTTTTGGCACTCCTTGGGATGTACCTCAATATATAGAATATTTCTAAGTCCTGCTCTGTTAAGAGACTTGATGCTTCAATGGTTAAAATGAAACACTATGACCTGTTTGTAATGCAACTTGAATTGCAGATTTTCAGATCTATTTAAGTACATTACCTCTCTGATCAATGTATCAATTCAATTCTTTGTGCTCCACACTAGCTTCTCTGTGATGTTGTGCTTCACTGTTCGTCGGTGTCTGCAGAATTCTTTAGCTCTCCTTCCGCTTGATTGATCAGGACTGTATGAAGTTCTTCTTCATCAGTTTCTCTTCAACATCCTCTTTCTATTCACTCCCCTTCCCATGTAAGTGATTGTGGAAATGAATTATGCTTGTCTCTTATATAGACATGATATTCCTTAATTCTTGATTCTTGATTCTTGGCATGAAAAACAATCCAGCCAATCTGATTTAAAGCATAAATCCTAATTTATCTTGTAGTTATCTTCTTTCCAACTGTACAAATCTTCTATAAATCAATTACTTAACTCTGGTTGAATAAAACAAATAAAACAACTAGTTAAGTCTATCTTTAAGCTCTGCCAGCTAGATATTTTGTCATTTTCTGAACTCTCTATTCTATCGGTCAACTCTGTAGTTAGTCATCAGTAACAACTGCCAGTTCCATCGGTGTGACTCCAGTCAGCTTTGAGATCTCTGTCTGTCAGGCATCATTGGATTTTAATCATTGGGCAGCTCTATTTTTAGCTCTTTGGGTATCACTATGATTTTTCTTCATCGAGCAATACTGTCTTTTGCTCGTCAGGTATCACTATGACTTTTATTCTTTTCCTTTACCGATGGTGTGCACTCCATCGATGTTGTCTATCACTTAGTGAATACTTTATTTTTATGCATTGCTAAAAGCATAATATCTGTTTCATTGATTCTCTGAAGTCTTTGGTATTATGTACATGACCGTACAGATTAGATCAAGTTGACATCAATGACAATACAAACCATTAACTGATTTAATGCCTTGCATTATCTTCAACTTAACATTATCAAACATTCTATCAGTTACATGTCATCAAAAACTAGACAGGGGCACCCTATGCAAAAATCCTACACTTTCTAGGATAAATGTTGAGTGATAGGAGTTTTTTTTCCACTAATCCTATATCTGAGTTTTTTTTACAGTTTTAAACCCTCTAAAATAGGGTTCCCTCAACCGATGTTTGGTTCTTTCAAGTTCGTATTGTTTTCATAAGTGCACCCCAATGTCTATTTCATTTCTATAGCTTTAAGTAGTTTTATGTATTTGAAATGTTGTTTCAATAGTTTATGTTATCACATATACATTCTTTTGGAGTTTATTAACTTGCATTTAAATAAATAAACTAATCTTATATGAAAGAACTCAATTTTTTTGACTCTCTTTGATTAGATTTACTAAAGCACAACATTGTGTCATTTCTATCGTAATGTTTTATGGAAGAGAGGTTGATTCTAGTTAAATTACTATATAGATTTGTCCATCTCTTTTCCAAATAATGTTTTTTGGGTAAACTTGATGTCTTTTACATACATTTTGATTCTAAAAAGCATAAAACTTGATTTACATGCATTGTGTTTATCTTTAATGGTGTTTTAAAAAAATTTATTGAGTAGTTAAATGTTGTATCATTCATTAGATTACATCATTTAAATAAATTTATTAAACCATTTTAAAAAAATTAGAAAATAAAAAAAAATGAAAATAAAATCAACCCACATCTTAGAGAAAGTGAGTTCATCGAACCACATGTTGGATCCCTTTTTACAATATATTCATGCATGTGATATCTCATTTAGTAATGGTGATTTTGATATGTTATATGAATTTGTTGATGACTTCATCTCTATTCAATCACCATCTACGTCTCTTAAAACTTTCCTTGTCAAAGGCTAATTAATGTGAAACATGTTATTGGTTATAAGAATGAGCCTAAACAAGCTGATATTGGTTTGCACATTCATCTCGATATTCCTCAACCTAAAAAAAAAAAAGTAATTATTCCTAAAGATGTTAACTGTTGGTGCTCAAATCAATAGATTGGATTTCCTATGGACTTTCCAATCCAATTATGAGAAACCCAAGTGATCTGGCCAACTAACAAGATGAACCCCAAAACAAGGTTGGAACCTCTCCAACTCTGGCTCTGTAGAACCAAGGTTGGTAGGCCTATACCTTAAACTTATCCTTCTAAGGATTTTTATAGCAGATAGAATACACTCCAAAAATTATCTCTCAAGGATGGAAAAGGAACTTGAAAGAAATAAAATTAAACACAAATGCTATAGATTGCAAAAATAAAATACTTAGAAATCATATAAAAGCTTTAGTAAATATGAATGTGAACTGAGATGAATAGATGGATAAGATATCACAAAACTATAAACAATGAACTGAATAACTATAATCCAAATAATGATTAGATCAGTGCCTTATTCTATCATGGGCAATAGAGTCAAAAGCATCCCGACCCTATGTACAACCTTAGAGACAGTTTGTAAGAGACTATCACTTCAACAGTATTCAAATGGGCATATATCTTAGGATAAATTCATAGTTTATTTCAATTTTATTTAACTCTTCAAATGACAGACTAATTTATTGTGGCCACAATCAATTAAATTTAACCATACAAGATGAAAAGACTAATTGACAATATAATTGTAAACTTAATCAAAAGTATGCACATTCAACCTACTTTATTGAAGAAAATCAACAGATTTTATCCAAGGGGCTAATCGAAAATGAATTTGAGCCAATTCCCATAGATAAAATAATAAAACACTTATCTTTATTGATTTTGAAAAATGGTACATCCAAGTTCATGTTACAGTTTTTTTATCAAATCTATCCAATCTGATAATAATGATGATGATAATATCCCCATTTACACATGGTCTTGGTATCCTTATTTACACAAAGTTCAGAGGATGCATACAAGCTTAAGATTTATGTGCCTCTTGATAAGTAAAACCTAATCCTAAGATCAACAACTGAACATTAATTATAATTAAATTTAAGGAATAATTTATCATCCTTTTAAAAATGGTTGTCACCCATAAGGAAAAAAAACAATAATCACTTAACAAATCATTTGTGACTTGTTAAAGATAATCTAGAATAATGATGACTTGTCAAGCCCTTATATCATGTCTAATATAACAATGATTCTTCATTTTGGTTATTATAATACTTCAACCGCATGCTCATCTAGATATTTTTCCCCTGATAATAGATATTATTTATGGTGTGTCGAAGAGCTTTATCATTGAGAACTGAAATGTCGACGTTTTTGACCACCCTTTGGTATCCTTCATTCTCATGCATACTAATAAATGGATGTCTGCATGTATTATCTTTTAGTATTTTACCAACATCACATTGTTCTATCAGAAAATGGATACATGTTCCACCACCTTTTGAAACCCCGCATGATAATGATAGCTACATATCAAACGATAATCAAAACCCTAAGACATGTATAAGATATAATTGAAGTATTTTAAATAAAGTAGATAAATCTATGTCATGCTACCACCCAGACTTTCTGCCCTTTTGACCATTGAGGACACGTGTCAAGATCTTGCAATGCCTTAATGGATAAAAGTATTACATCTCCTGATCAAGGGAAAACACCTGCCATTGATGCTTTATGTTCTTTAACCGATGATTTCATTTCTCATAGTCTATGGGTCCAGGACGCATGTCAACATGTTGTGATGCCTTAAAGATTAAACAATGATCATCTTTCTCTTTGAGGCATTACGCTGATCATTGATCCTCATCTTACTTAATCATAGATTAATCTTCAAGCTTTAGCTAACAGTCAATCACCTTTTGATCTTGATTAAAGCACCATCGTCGATTAGACCCATGTGCTCAATGATGAGAACTTTAGTAATCCACTCTTTAACCTGTCTTATAAACTGACATGAATCCTCATCATTTCTCTCAACTAATCAAGTGCTTCTATTTGTGTCCTTGCTATCTCATCCTAGGACTTCAACAGGCCCATGTTACATGCCACCCAATCACGCTCTCACAATAGATAAATAACTTTCATCTTTTTGCAGTGAGTTAACGTTGAGTGTAGATCTTTTTAGATCTTAACCATCAATCAGCTTGTCTCAGCTACTCAGACCTTAGTGGGGTCGGGACACGTGTCACACTATCTCACTCTCATAGTGGATAAAAAACTTGCACATTTTCATAACAAGTGAATGACAACCTTAGATCATGTTTGATCTAAGAAATGATTTAACTTTTAATTTTCCGCTCAGATCTTAGTGGGACTAGGAGACCCATTAGCATCACTTGATGCCTTAACGGTAAAGATTGTTCATCATCTGCCTTAAGGAAAAGTGCCAACCATTGTATGAATGTGGACTTGTGTGATGAATACTTTCCTTTGACTTTATTCAACCAAGATCAAGGGACACGTGTTAGCTAGGTGTAATTCCTTGAAGGTTAAAGTGCATTTATCTATTGTTTAAGGGAAAGTGCCAGCTGTCGATCATCATTGAAGTTTAATCATTGGAAGGATCTATGAAAAGGTATGAAATAATTAGTTAAACCATGAAAACACATACAAGAAGAACAATGGGATGAATAAGAAATCTTTATTCCATATTTCTCATGAAATTCAGTAAATTTTGTAGATCTGAAACAAATGGCATTATCATAAACAATTTTATGAGGAACGAAAAATCTTGTTAGTATGTTTTCAGTCAAGAATTTGATCACAACCTTACTAGTAGCTTGTCTAGTAGGTATGGCTTCCACCCACTTAGTGAAGTAGTCAGTGGCCACCAAAATCCATTTGTGTCCACCACTAGAAGTATCAGTGATTTCCCCTATGAAGTTTATTCCCCACATTAGGAATGCCTCTTCATTAGACATGGGTTTAAGAGATTTCCTGAAAATTTCTAACATGCTTCACATTTATGAATATATGCATAATAGTCCTTAAATAGACAAGGTAAATAGTATCCTGCATTCAATATTTTATGGCCAGTTGTCTTTGCTAAAAAATGTCCCCCACATGCCCCATCATGAAGATCCTTAAGCACTTTCTTGTCTTGGTATACATATAAACAAAAAAGAAGTATACCATCCTTATTTTTCCAATATAAATCCCCATATATCAAGACATACTTAGATGCTTGCAATTTACTGTCCTATTCTGACTGTCTGTAAGGCCTTCTCGACATTTCATGTGTTTTAGGAAATTTACTATATTAGTGTACCAAGGGAACTTTTCAATACTTGTTTGAATTTTAATTAAATCCACTTGATTTACCTGTAATGCATCCATGTTTGATTCTGCCATCAATTTTGATGAACTAAAATTGATTATATGTTTGAAGTCATTTGTTGATATTCAACTGAGTTGTAGATGTGATGATAAACAATATCAATTAATGTATTGTGATTGATGTCAACTTATTTGAGTATTATTATGGTGGAAAACATTCGTTATAAATTAAAGATTTGGAACAAATGATGTTGACATGGTCGGTAAATGAAGATTTATGTATACACCGAGAGACAGTGATGACCAAGTAAAACAATGTGTATACCAAGCATAGTGATAACCAAGCAAGGGATTTCCAACACAACTATTGACTGAGTAATTTAATCAAATTGAGGCCAACTAAGATGCTGAGCTAGAAATTGATGATTTTGAGGTAAAGATAAAAAATTTTATTTGATAAAAATGTTATGAAAATTCAATAAAAATCAGATGACAAGGATTGAAACATGTTTTTAACACAATTGTCGAGGATGGATCAAGCGGGAAAATTAACGATGGAGATTATGTGGAAAAATCTGAAGGATGAAAATTAAATGAGACATGATGTCTATATAAGAGATAAGAGATTCATTTTGAATCACACATGATGCACACATGCAAATTTTATGCATGACTGATCAAACTGGTTAAAGATAGAATCGAGCATTTTCTGCAGACATCACTGAGAAAGAAGAGGAAAGAGTATTACTGAGAAGAACAAGTATGAAGTATGAGATGAAATAAAGTGAACAAATTGATTAGATGTATTATGTACTTAGCATAGATCTAAAAATCTAAATAACAAAGTTATATTTGAATCAGATCATTACTGTATCAGTTATTCCATTGTTACAGATAAATCTCTTAAGCGAGTAGGACAATCAAAGTCTTTATTATGACATTCTATATGAATATTAAGTGTTTTCTTGTTGACCAAATAGTGAATCCATGGTCAAGAGAGAAATGTTAGTTTTAAATCCTCTAACCATGTCACCTTTAACATTGTGCATTGTAACCTTTAATTGTTGGAAATAATGGGAAGTGTGTACTGAGAGGGGAGGGGTGAATCAGTACCTCTAAATTTTTTATCTCTTTTAACCTTTATCCATTGTGTAATCAATTATATAACCAACCATATGTTCTATACTATATTTGTGTAAGATATATCAATTCTTAAACTTTAGCAAACATGTAAACATTCATAGAAAGTAATTGAATCATAACACAAGATATGGTAATGCAGAAAACCCCTGTTAGAAGGTAAAAGTAGCGGTGTGGATAGCACCCGCAAAAACTTCACTATCCGCGGATTGGAAGGGGTCAGTTAAGGCTTACAATTTGATCACTTCTGATGATCTACCCTGTTAGGAGTATTATGTGGAGACTAGTTGAGGTATACTATGTTAAGAGCTTTAGCAACATTGTTTAGTGTGCACTTGGTTAAGATATTTACAATAGGATTGTTCAATACACCTTTCTTGAAAGGATTTCTTCTATTTTCTACACTTGTTAGAATGTAGACAAAAAATACTTATTGAACTGAGTGTATACAATCTAATAATTACTAATTATAGATCCATTACAAATCACATGTATAAATGTATCACCTAATGTGATTGATTAATACCTTTGTTGCTCGGCAGCCTCTGTTCTTGGTTCTTGATAGCCAATTTCATCTTTTGTGTTGCTTCTTGAAACTCGCAGTCTAATCCATAGATGTGTTCATTGGCTACAATCATCCTCTCATCCATTTTAATGAATGATTACAACATCTATTTATAAAATAGATTGACCTACTTAAGTTTCATGTATAACAAAACTAACTCTATGATTAAAGGTTTACAACTTGACCTTGATCTCCTAGTCTGCATGTTTTTAATCAGTTAGACTGATTAAAACAATTACAATAATGTTTCTTGTTCCTCAAGAAATGGTTTTAAAACAAGTCAAGACTCTATAAATAGAATATAGCTGTTTTATCTGACATGGAAGTCAGATCCACTTTTCTCGGGATATAACTGACTTTCGGTGTCTAATGCTCAGTTTTCTTTGAAATCAATTGGACTATATTTTGGTGTTCCTTTGCTAAACTTTCTGTTGGGTTCCTCTTTTATCTATTCTCTTAGTTTGCACTATATTTTACTTGTCAGGTTCCACTATCGGTTTACTCCTGTCGGTTTCCACTTTATCATCTTCGGGTTGCACTTTCTTTTTACACTGCAAAACTGTGTCATCAGGTTTCTCTTTTCTTAGCAGTTTTGATTTGAACTAAAAAACTGACTTTCAGTGTAGTGTAACCGATGGATTATTATAACTATTTTCTCTTTGCATACAAATGGAAAAAATTTATGTCATCAATCTACCCCTTTGACATTAGTATCAAAAATTGATATGTGCAGAATGCTAACAAATCTTGTAGTATGAACACCTTGTATATTACTTAGTCATTTCATGACTCCCCATATGCATATGCCAGTATAGTATAGTATATGTGTATGTACACTTTGTCTTTATACTATCTCTTCCTTTTCTCCTTTGAGCTATATTTTCCTTTTCCCCTTTCCTTTTCCCCATATTACTATATGCTCTGTACATATCATTTCCTTTTCCCCTTTTTTTGATAGTAAGGAAAAAGGTGTATACCTATAGCTTATCAAAAATATTAGAGTGTGAGGTCTTCATTTCCTCCATAATCTTCTCCCATTTCTCCTTTAGATGTTCAATAGCCATATTCTCTAATGTGATCTGTGCATGCATATCATAGATGTTGTCTGCTACAGACATCTCAGGAGTGGCAATAAGTTGCCTTGCTGAACTTAGGTGTGTTTGCAGAAGTGTGAGGTTCAGTAATAGTAGATACTATATCTCGGTAACCTCCTATCTGAATTGTGACTCTGATTCCCAAAGTTCTTTTCTTAATCGTTTGGTCTCAATGATCTTCTCATAATGCAATTTGATTGCATTTCCATCGGTGGTTAGACTTTGTGCACTTGCATTAAGATCAAAATTGATCTTTTCTATCTTATCATTGTTATCCTTTGTAAATTTCTCTAAAGTGTATAGCTTTTGGATTAAGGAAACAACTACAGTAATTATTGGATCTAATTCATTTGATAACTCTGAAATATTTACCTTATTTTCTACCACTTCTTGGCTGATCTTTTCTGTCAATTTGTATTGAAACTTCTGTTCTGATCGCTCCTCAAAGTGCCTTTTCTACATCTATGATATGTGTTGTGATGGCATCAGTGAGAATGGAAAGTTGATCTAGAATGGGGTCATTGTGATCAACATCTATGTCGAGGGCTATCTGGCTCAATATATCCCTTGTGATCTGTAGTACCAATGAGTCTTAGTTCTATTTCTTAAGCTTCTCTTGCAAAGCTTTCCTTTGACATATTTCTCCATATTCTTGGAGTGATTCAAAATCTAATGCAGTTGGGTCACATTTTTGTATTTCAATGATCTCATCAAGTGTGACTTCCAACTTGTTTTTCTTGGTCTTCTTCTTTTTCTTCTGTGATGCACCTATATGTAGAACCAAAGATAGCTTCTCTACTTGGTCTGATGTGCTACTTGATGTCTTCTATGGTGTTTTACCTTTCTCTTGCTGCTAGGTGTTTGTCTGTTGGTTGTCTGAGGACATCTCCTTATCAACCTTTGGTGTATCTGTAGCTTCACTGGTGCAGAGGATAGGGGGTAGTGGGATTCTTGACAAAATGGAGGGATTGAACATATAAGGGAAATATAAGGTTCAAAGACACCCTTCCCAAATAACTCAAAAGGATATTTCAACCCAACACCTTGACTCAAGTTTCTAAATCCACAAGGGACTAAATTCAACCAAATTCAGAAGGAAACAACTTACTATGGAGTCAAATTCTATGGGATATGCACAAAGGGCTTGAATTCTACCAAGAGGCCTAATTGTATTACATTTAGGACAGCAAAAACCTTCCAGATCATATACAAATGCCTCCCAACTGATTTAACCAGTTCCCATTGGTTATTTGGGATTACAAATGCATTTACATGCTTAATTCCATGTCCTCCTAAACTAAGTAACCGTTAAGATTCAAATATTTGAATTCTTAACTTACATAATTTACTTATAAAACTTATTAAATCTTATTCTTAGGTTCTATTTGAATCCCTTAGATACTTTCTAAATCCTAATTAGACCCTTTGGGAACTATTGACCCAATTTACAATATTTTTTGAAGTCCTAGCCCTCTACTTGGACAAATAGGATTTGACAACATTTCATTGCATTCTTTATTACAAATTGTCATTATTAATTCCAATACACCCCAATCCACATTTAGGGATGATTTTATTCCTTTGTCTTTGACTGGATCCATGGTGACCTTAGGTGACTTCATAGGTGCTCCAGCACCATACACCCCACCTTGGAAAAATTTCTTGTCCCAAGAACTAAGGGAATTGGTCTTTCTTCCACCCATCCTCCTTGAAGGTGGTCTTCCTCTCTACCCTAGATCAGTCCTCTGATTTGATAACAACTCCCTTCTACTATCCTTCAAACCTGCACTCAAAAGTTTAGAAACAAGGAAAGAATATTGTTCATTTTCAAATCTATCATCATGCTTGCCAATTTTCTGTTGTGGACAGTGAACTTGTGGCTTCAAAAACTATCCTTTAAATTCCTTATTAGTATCAGATAGACCCCTCCTTGTGTCCTTCAATGGAACCCCTACACTATTCTTCATTGCTTGCTCTAAAGGAAACCACATTTTTCCAATAAGGACACCATCTTCATGCCCTGTTTTCTGCTTCATAGTCAATGCCTCACGACTGTCCAAAAATTCATCTTTCAAGACCAATAAAGTGGTCTTAGGATGCTTCTCTATAGTCACCATCTTCTCATACTTTAGAATCTGCAAATCAACATATGTTTTTGCAGAAACAACAATGATGCTACCAACTTCTTCTACTTGACTTGGAAGAGGTTTAAGGGTGAATTTCCTTCCCTCCTTGCGCACTACATACTCATTCTTCAAACCATAATGAATGGTATCTCTTGAATCCTACAATGGTCTCCCTAAGATGATGTGGCAACATTTCATAGGAACTATATCACATAGAACCCTATCAACATAACCCGCAATTGAAAAATCTATGTATGCTTGTTCCTTAATCACAATATTCTGATCATTATTGACCCAAGAGGCCCTATATGGTCTACCAATAGGAAATTTAGGTAATTTTAACTTATTTACCATCTCATAGGACACTAGATTGTCAAATGAACCAGAATCTATGATAACCTTGCATATTTTTCCATAGCTTTTACAATTTGTTCTAAAGATAGATACCTTGGGTATATGTTGGATAGGTGACCTTACCATAAAGAGACACTCACCTTCTTTAGGATATGCATAGTCATGGTGCACTTCTTATTCCTCTTGTTGTTTATTTTCATCTTCTCCTTGGACCAATTAGACCTTCTTATCATTCTTCTTGGCTTCTCTTTTCGGACACTTGTAGAATGGATGGCCTTCTTCACCACACTTGTAGCACTTTCCAAGGAAGCTCTCTCCTATACATTTATTTGTTCTCCTTTTTGATCTAAGACTTTCTCTTTTCCCTTCTCATTCTTTCCTTGGCTTGGATATACTCCCTTGCCCTTGTTTTGTTTCCCTCTTGAACTGCCTTGCCTCTCTTTCCTTCTTCTAAGCTTGTCGTTAGCTTTCATTTCCAACTTGTAGCAATCTTCAAGTGTTCTTGGTGTGGCCATGTTCATCTCATCATCGATATTGTACCTTAGCCCTCCAAGATATATATCCACCTTTTCTTCCAGATCTTCATCATGAGAGGCTCTAATGTCAAGCTTGTGGAATTCCTCTGTATACCTTTGGACATCCATGTCCTTCTACTTCAACCATTGAATCTTCTTGAAGAGTTGAACCTTATAGTCCTCAGGTAGAAATTTATCCCTCATTTTGGTCATCATTCTAGGCCATGATGTGATCTTTGGTATACTTTTCTTCCACCTTTCTGCTTGTAGGCAATCCCACCATAGCAATGCATGACCCTTAAGTCTTGCTTTTGCAATCTTCACTTTATGCTTGTCTTTAATGTCCTCATAGTCAAAGTGGTTCTCAATAGCACTGAACCAATCAAGGAGAACTTCCTCATCCATCTTCCCATCATACATTGGGATCTCTGCTCTGACTTTGGATTCTCCTCCTTTAACTGCCTTCAATATATTCACTAGTTTAGCATCATCAGGATCCAACCTTTGTTCATCATGTTCCTATTCCGCTTCACCTTCATCCTCACGAGGGTCTGAATCCCTCTTCTCAACTAGATTGTGTTGGTAAGTTGACTTCCTGAGGAAGCATGACTTATTTTGTGTTGTCAATCATGGCAACAAAATCATACTTAAGTTCTGTTATGAAAGACAAAATGACTAAGTGTGAAAATAGGGCAGACAGACACATACAAAGATCAGTACATCAGCGCACATGTTAGAGATCACACCAGAGCATGCGTGCTTAGGTATATACTCTATGGTGTATGTACATTGTAGATCCAAACACGTAGAGTATGGAACATCAGTACGGAAAAGTTACAGGCAGATTAGTAGACCTGCAATCCAGGAAATAGAGGATGGAAGCCGACTACAGTTTTGGTCAGCGTGAATTAGTTTGAGATGATAAGGCCATGCACCTTTAGTTACAATTTTGTATTAATGTAATTAATGTTTTATTAAACATGCTTAGGCCGACTTGTTTGGAAGAGTTGTATATTTTGGTTTAAAGGCCGACTAGTGTTATATTTTGGGTCGCGCCTATTCAATTGTAAAAATATAAGTATGTAATGTAATGTTATGTTACAAGAATCAATTATTGAGCAAGAGGAAGTTACAAAGGGACAGTACTATGAAGTCAGTACATGATATAGCTCTTTAAGAGAGCAAGAGCATTCGCGCATACACGGAACTGATCAGACAGCAGTGTCATTACAACAGTTCATTTTTGATATAGTGCATATAAAATTTTAGAGGGTTTTAGACTTCATCTTATTGGGTAGTAAGCCTAGGCAGTGAGCCATATACCTTTAACAAGGTTTTGTAAAGACTCCTAACAGGGTCAGACCTTTAACCAGGTCATTGTACTTAAATTTTAAAGACTGCTTCTAACAGGGAAAAGGAACTTTAACAGGTTCATTATACCTAGTACAATATTTGTGGGTACTAATCCCCACCGGAGTTTTCCTCTGATCAAGGTTCTCCATAATCATATCATGTGTT
>MU224853.1:1972882-2008250 GCA_018584345.1 Thuja plicata | reverse complement strand
CTGATTCCCCCCCCCCCCCCCTCTCAGTGTTTCTAACAATTGGTATCAGAGCTCTGGTCCTCTGAAAGAAAGTTTAACCACTTGAGGATATCATGGACTCAGTTGAAGAAAAACATTTGAAAAAGAATCATGAAGCAGCTCTTGAAGATCTTGACAGATTTGAGAAGGAAAATGAAGAACTAAGATTGAAAAGTGATGGCTCTCAAATACTTATTAAAAGGCTAAGAAAAGATCTGAAAGATTGTTCTACAAGTGATCTAGGACAAATGGTCAAAAAGCTTAATGAAGAGAATAAATCTCTAAAGGATAAACTTGAATATCTAGAGGAACAACTTACAGATAGCCAGAACACCTTTGAAGACAAGATCAAAGAAAGCAAACAATTGGAAGATGAACTTCTGCAGGCAAACATGAAAGTTCTGGAATTGGAAAACATAAAGAAGAAGTTGGAATCTGAATTAACAGAAGCAAAATCTAAGATTGATAAACTTCACACAAGTTCTGATTTAATTCAATCCTAGCTCAATGCGCAAAGGCAAAAAGGGAACACTACTGGTCTTGGATTCAGTACAACACAAGATGAGATCAAATCATTGCAAGACAGAGAAAAAACACTTGAAACATCTTCAGAAGCTAAGAAAGTTGAAGATACTATAGAGGTTATATCTGAATCACCTAAAAGAGAAATCAAGCAAGTTAATAGAACTTGTTATGCATGCAATACACATGGGCATTTGGCAAGAGATTGCAAAGAGGTAAGACATTTTAAAGGTTATTTTTACTCTTGTAATGAGTTTGGTCACAGGGCTATACATTGGAGAACAAGTCATAAGAATCAACATCAACAGAATGAAAGAAGTATGAATCAAAACAATAAAAGAAATCAACTCTCAAGAAATTTGTAGAACATTACATGTCAGATATGCAACTACAATGGACACACATCAAAGCAATGAAACATGATGAGAAAGAACATTAGACCTCCTATCATTTGTCACGCATGTGGAAAGGATGGACATATCACAAGGTTTTGCAGATCCAAAACTCAGAAACAAGAGGATCCTAAAAAGTCACTATTTGAAGAGAAAGGAGAAGTTGAGTTTGTCTCAGCAAAAGAATATTCAAACAAAATAAGGGTTGAAGTTAAGAAGGACAATAATGTTGACAAAGTAGTTGATGAATTCATAGTGGACGCACCCTCTACTTCTGCTTGAATAGACCTTCTTGGTCTAAGGGGGAGCTATTCTAGCTCAGGACCCTTGCACGGTTGGTGTACTCACTTCTGAGTATGCACCTTTGGATTCATGGTTAAAAGCACATTTTATAGCTATATGCATTCACACATTGACTGAATTGCATCAAGATCAAAGTTTCAAAATCTCTATGTATGGTTGCAAACATTAAATGCGACAGATTGTATAAAAAGAAGTTCACGATCAATCATTCTCACATTTACACTCAAGAGCATAGAAATTGTAGAGCATTGGAGCACTAAGACATCTAGGCATGAAGGTACAATAGTTTGGTAGTTGGAGCAAATGGATAATTAGTTTGAAACGGAGCCCTAGCTATCGTGCTGTTTCAGAATTTTGTGGAAACCCTACATAAACACCAAGTAAGTATGGCAACCCGAGTTGTGTTTGATGTAGCAGAGAGGAAGAGGTTTATATTTAAGAAGCATCCATTCAAATCCATACTGGATGATGTGGAAGGGGCTTTCTCCAAAACCCCGCTTGGCATTGTTCACGTGGAAGATATCCACCCATACATTTACTGTAAGAAGGAATCATTAGGAGATGATAATATAGCCTCTCATATGGCATCAATGTTAAATATGGATTTCACATTCAAGGATGAATTCACGCACTTACAAGATAACCCTATTCTTGAGTATTCGAATGTGCATGAGTTTGAAGAACCAGAATGGGTAAAGATTCTGCTAAGCAGAATTCATGATGATCTTTTCTGGATTGGAGATGTCCTTGTTTGCATCACTACAGAACTAATCCATCAATTAACCAGACTTCCAATGACTAGACCAGTGTTTCCCACTGGTAAGGATGTCAAGAAACAAATTGAGCAAGTTTGTTTGTCTAGGAGTGATAGGCGTGGAATGACAGTTGACCCTATCAAGGAAGATGCCATTAAACTCATGAAAATGATACTTGGATATAAGTTTCAGCAAGCAAGCAGGTTGAATAGTGTCTCTGCAGCAACAGTCCTTGCAGCTATCAGAATAGTGAAGGATAACACCCAATACAACCAATGTGAGATTTTGTACGGTCAATTGATTGACAATATCAGAATCCTCAAGCATGACAGGAGAAAAACATTCAGGTTTGGATCTCTGATCATCTATTTGTATTACCATATAGTTGGAAAGGTTGTAGACCTTTATCTAGACAAAGGCAAACCTACAATGACTCAGATATCTCTTAAGGCCACAGTAGACAGCAGTGCAAGAGATGTAATGAATATGGATATAAAAATATTCAGGATCAAAATGCAGAACAGGTTCAGACTATCTGAGAAGATAGTTGACAAATACAAGGATACAATATGCTTTATGGTAGAGATAGATTGCACATGCATGGAGGCTCTTGAGCCTAGAACTTAGTGGATTCATCTGCTAGGGTATGAAGTAGAAGACCATGTGTTAGAAGGATATGCGCAAGTCTTATTATTAGCACCCAATGACCCTAATGAACCTATATGGGGCACTTACAGAGAAAAGACCAATGAAGTAGATATTGAACTACAACTTGCTATTAACAAAGGAAAAGCATCCAGAATGACATCCAACATTCTAAAAAAGCATGGAATCACACAAGAAGATTTGAAAAAGGCAAAAGAAGCCAAAATTGCTAAATAACTTGAGCAGATTCATGCACAAGTTAAAATTGAGAAAACTATTGAAACTCAGAAGAAGAAGCAGAAGAAAAATAAGGAGAGTACCTCTGCGCCTACTACCACAGTTGATCTAGATACATCTCCACCTTCTGTACCTAGCAAGAAACCTAGAGGAAGGAAGCAAGCAACTACAAATCACCCATCCTCAAGGAAGACTCAGAGAAAAGCTAAGAATATTCAAACTCCTCCTAAGGTAGGATTTAGACCTAGTCTAAATATTTTGAGAAACAGGATTGTTAATGAAGGAAGATTAGATACACTCTCCAAAGTATATGACAAGTATCAAGAAATTGATAAAATGGAGATACACTCTATGATCATATCTCACATGATCAAGTTCAAAAAGATAGTTCTAGAACTCAAGACAGTAATACCAGATCAGTTATGGAACATATTGGAGATCATGAAAAGACATGCTATAGAAGAGGACATGAAGATTAGAGAAGAAAATTTGGATACTCTTCTCCCTGTTTGTTCACATGATGAGAAGGCTATTCTGTTAGATCTGGTGAAGCCTCATCTCCGTAGTAAGACAAGAACTCTTTATATTATGAAAAAAGAGTATGAGAAGGTTGGAAAGGAGACTGAAAAGGCATTTGCACAAGTATTTATGGATAGACACATGTATCCACCAATGACGCCTACAACAAAAGTTACTCCAGCTCCTCCCAAACAGGCTACATAACTAGAAATTTAGATTGCACCTATGACAGGTCCACAGGATTTAGTGCCCTCAATCTCAATAGCCTCTGAGAGAGATAAAGATATAGAGGACACTATAGTGATTGCTGATGTAAAGATATCTATGACAACTTCTGATAATGATATGAATAAAGTTGATGAAGCATTTGTAAACATCAAGGAAATGAACATAGATGACACATCTCTACAATAGGATGAAGTTCCTCTCATTGATCCAATAGACTTGGATAAGGAGAAAGATACTCAAGATAATGAGACACCAGTAAAGGAAATTCATTTCAAAAGTGAATGTGTAGATACAAGTCAGAATACTATTTTCTCGCCATCCACTCAACCATCCACCTCATTGTTGTCAAGGTTAACTCCTGACTCAGCAAGTTTAGATGCATGGGGAGAAGAAGACCTTATCAAGATCAGCGTCCTTGCCATGGAAAAGGCAAAAGAGAAATATGTGATGAGGAACCCTCACTTTGTGGAATCAATAAACATTTTGAATGAATTAGTTCCTGCTGATAAGAAAGTTGCTAAAGTTAAAACAATTGAACGTGTGGATAGCATACTGACAAACTTCAAAACACATTTCACTAGCTTAGTAGAATCAACTACTAAGATTGTAGAAGATGAATACAAGAAGGAGAGACTAAATGAATTGGTAAAGGACTTTACCTTAGATCTGAACTCCTTAAAGATTGGGCAATCCATACTTAAAGAGTTGGTAGCAAAAGGAAAGAAGGTTATTGCAAACTGCATGGATAGAGTGAAGCTCACCTCTGAGCACACTAAAAATATAGTAGAAGTAGAAGAAATGGTGGATAAAATAAAGAAATTAGTTGAAAACTCCATGCAAGATATGAACATATGCAATAATGTCTATCAAGGTCAGTTGGACAAGATTGAGAAGGCAACACTAGAAATTAGCAAGATCAAAATAAGACAAACTCATTTGAGGAATGCACTTGCGCCATCTCTAGCAGTTCTTAATGAGAGCATAAAATAGATTGATAACACCATACAACCATATGATCAAGGTCCTTGCATGGATCTGATGAAAATGGAGAAATTGACATATGCTTTATGTGTGCATCTTCAGACAGTTGATGCAATGAAAATCTTTTGGCAGAAAGAGATTCAATCTCTTCAAGTTGTGTACCCAGAAGTCTACATGGAGTAAGTATGTTGAAGACTTACAGTTTTTGCACACCTTTGTCATTAATTTCAAAGGGGGAGTAGTATAGAATGTGTATATGCGGAGAAGTATATATGTATATATCATAAAGTATTATGATATACAATCATTTTTGTATGAAGTCATTTTGAGTAACTTAGCCATATTCCTTTGTTTCCATAAATGACAAAGGGGGAGATTATTGGAAAGTTGAGTTCCTAAGGAAGCGTGACTTATTTTGTGTTGTCAATCATGGCAATAAAGTCATACTTAAGTTCTGTTATGAAAGACAAAATGACAAAGTGTGAAAATAGGGCAGATAGACACATACAAAGATTAGTACATCAGCGCACATGTTAGAGATCACACCAGAGCATGCATGGTTAGGTATATATTCTATGGTGTATATACATGATAGATCCAAACATGCAGAGTATGGAAAAGTTACAGGCATATTAGTAGACCTGCAATCCAGGAAATAGAGCATGGAAGCCGACTACAGTTTTGGTCAGCGTGAATTAGTTTGAGATGATAAGGCCATGCGCCTTTATTTACAAGTTTGTATTAATGTAATTAATGTTGTAGTAAAAATTATTAGGCCGACTTGTTTGGAAGAGTTTTATATTTTGGTTTAAAGGCCGAATAGTGTTATATTTTGGGTCGCACCTATTCAATTGTAAACATATAAGTATGTAATGTAATGTTATGTTACAAGCGTCGATTATTGTGCAAGAGGAAGTTACAGAGGGATAGTACTATGAAGTCAGTACATGATATAGCTCTTTAAGAGAGCAAAAGCATTTGCACATACAAAGAACTTATCAGACAGTAGTGTCATTATAGCAGTTCATTTTTGATATAGTTCATATCAAATTTCAGAGGGTTGTAGCCTTCATCTTATTGGGCAGTGAGCCATATACCTTTAACACGGTTTTGTAAAGACTCCAACAGGGTCAGACCTTTAACCAGGTCATTATACTCAAATTGTAAAGACTGCTTCTAACAGGGCAAAGGAACTTTAACAGGTTCATTATACCAAGTACAATATTTGTGGGTACTAATCCCCACCAGAGTTTTCCTTTGATCAAGGTTCTCTGTAATCATATCATGTGTTATGTTTCTTTGGATGCACATTTGATATTTGTTTAATTGGCTGAAATTTAATTAATAGATAAACACTTATTCACCCCCCCTCTTAGTGTTTCTAACAGATTGGTCGATATTTCAATGACTTCTTCCAATCTCTTGTTTTATTTTCCTTTCTCCATCACCATCCTAGAAAGCTCCATGTTTTTCATATTTGGAGGCATGTTTTGAGCCTCTTCTTCAAAGTCTTCAAACTCTCCTTCAAAAATGCACACCTAACTTTCCTCCCAAGTTCTTAATTGATCTGATACCACTTGGTGCAGAGGATAGGGGGTAGTGGGCTTCTTGACAAAATGGAGGGATTGAACATATAAAGGAAATACAAGGTTCAAAGACACCCTTCCCAATAACTCAAAAGGAATTTCAACCCAACACCTTGAATCAAGGTTTCTAAAGCTACAAGGGACTAAATTCAGCCAAATTCAGAAAGAAACAACTTACCATGGAGAAAAATTCTATGGGCTATGCACAAATGACTTGAATTGTACCAAGAGGCCTAATTGTATTGCATTTAGGACAACAACGACCTTCTAGATCATATACAAATGCCTCCCAACTAATTTAACCAACTCCCATTGGTTATTTGGGATTACAAATTCATTTACATGTTTAATTACATTTTCCCTCCTAAACTAAGTAACTGTTAAGATTCAAATATTTGAATTCTTAACTTACACAATTTCAAAAATTTAAGCATTGTAACTTATAAAACTTATTAAATCTTATTCCTAGGGTCTATTTGAATCCCTTAGATACTTTCTAAATCCTAATTAGACCCTTTGGGCACTATTGACCCAATTTATAATATTTTTGAAGTCCTAGCCCTCTACTTGGACAAATAGGGTTTGAAAACATTTCATTGTATTCTTTATTAAAAATTGTCATTATTAATTACAATACACCCCAATCCACATTTAGGGATGATTTTATTCATTTGTCTTTGACTGGATCCATGGTGAACTTAGGTGACTTCATAGGTTCTCCTGCACCATTCACCTTTGGTGTCCTTCGACATGGTATCAACTATCTTATCTTGCTCATCTTTCTCTTTTTTGCACTTCTTCTTTATCTTTCACTTGTGTGTCTTTTTTGGTGTTGTCTACATCCTTTTGTTCTTCACCGATGACTACCTGTTCATTGGTTGTATCCTTATTTTCATCAGATGTATCTTTTCTCTTAGTACAAACTGAATCCATTTGGTCTTGAAGTCCTTTGAGAACTATAGGGCATTTGTTAGCGCTTTTAGCTCGATGTGCTTATGCTCTTCTTTGATAGTGTCATCATCGTTGCATAGCTTGTTTAAATCTTTCTCAGCTTCTAGGTCTCCAATCTCTGCTATCTTGCAGTGAATATATGTTTGCACATCTTTGATGAGAAAAACCCTAGCTAGTATTATTGAGAATGCTCCAGGATTTTCAGGTTGTGAGGAAACCTCTAGACATATCTTATAATGTGGTTCCTCACAGGTTGAGTTCTTGATAAGATTTATCTTTTCCTTCTTAACACTCTTGAGCTTAGCAGTTCTTGATATCGTTGCCATTATTTCTAAAATTAAGGCTTTCCCATAAATGATAAACAGAGTTCTCAGTTTATGCTGGTACTTAATTTAAGGTCTATAGCTATAAGTGATCTACTTGGAGTGTTGTGAATCGAGTTGGAATCGCTCTGTAATTTTGTTGCTTCATGCTCTGGTTTCTCTCTTGTCGCTTCACTCTAATCGCTTGGTGAGAAATGAAACCCTTCCTTCATCTATTTATAGAATTTTCCCTAATTCAAATCATTAATGCTCAACCACTCCTCAGTGTGTGAATATGGAGTTATCTAGTGAAACACTAACTTCTCTTTTGGTGAAAACGTGATGCTTCGGGTCAGCTTGTTAAATTGTTACGTTCACCGATGGATTTCAGTGTATGGTGAAGACAACTTTGTCAACTCACATGATTACCGATAGATTTTGGTTTACACTAGAAAATTTAGCCTTTATGTGTTGACCGACGATTCTCGATAAGTATAGACAACTTAGATTTGTATGTATACCGATGCATTTTGATATGTATTGAGTGATGAAATTGAATTCACAGAGTTATAACAAGGAATACCATAGTGCATCTATAATCATGCTGATTTGGTATTTTAACTATGTATAATGGAACTAATGTAAAATATGGCTTGGTATAATGTAGTTCCATACTTACTTGTTCTACTTAGGTGGGGGTGGTGATGTCATGAGATCCATTGGATAAGGTGTCACCAATTGCATTTCTTGGTCCAACTTCATCATTATTTGTATCTTTCATCCACATTTTGTTTCTCATTTTCCTGATGTCTTCAATGGTGTTTTCATTTGCAAAGGTGCTAGTCTCTGTCATTAGGTCTCTGCAGTCTTTCTTCAGATGACCAAATTTATGATAGTGTAAACATGTCATTCTGGGGTTAGTCCAGTCTCTAAACTTTCTTGTGTTAGGAATAACAGTCCACAAGACAACTGAGAGGGGGGGGGGGTGAATCAGTTGTAGTATAGATTATTCAAAATTTAAAATTTATTAACCATATCAGAAAATGTAAATAATAACACAATAATAGACAACACCATAACACAAGCTTTGTTGACAGGGAAACCCTATTAAAGGTAAAACCCTGGTGGGAATTAACACCCACAAATAATGTACTGAGAGTATAGGTTAAAATATATTAGCCCTGTTAGGAGCTTGTTACAACATTACAGTACACAATCCTTGTTAGGAGACAAACCCTGTTAGGAGTCAAAGGAAATAGTAGGCTCACTGCCAAGGCACACTACCAAAAGAAGGTTAAAGCCACCCTCAAGGATTTACAATCCGCATCAAGTTTATACAACAAATACACAATCCAGTGAACTGTCTGATAGCAACTATATTTTCTTGATCAGTTCCAATGAATTATCAACACTGCTCTCTATCCAGCAGTCAAGCTTCATAGCTTCAAAAATCTTTGCTCTTCTCTTTCTCTGCCACACTTTTCAGAAATGAAAAGATCACTCATATATACCCTTTTACAATAACCCATTAGGTTGGCCAGTTAAGCTTTCCTAATACATAATTAACTAGATTGGCCAATTAAGGCTTCCCATCATACAAATAATTACATAAGCCCTTGCTAAGATACACATAGTACTTATAACAAGTATACAACATTTACAATTCATCAAAAATACTTCCAGATCCACAATCCACTCTCCTAATTAATTTCCACATGTTACAAGTCTGAAGTCGGCCAGGAAATAGGTCCTCTCGAGAACACACACCACAACTGATGTCATCAGTACCCAAATATAAACTAAACTCAACCCATTTCACTATCATATGTCAGCTCTTTATTAGTAAGCTTGCAATTTTTGAAACATCTTCCTTAGTAAGATATACCCAAAACACAGAGACCTTCTATGTACAGAATCACAGTTGCAATCCAGAAAAAAAGTCTTCACCAAATGAACTATAACATCCACATAATGTAACATAAATTCAAGCAACATTAGGAGTAAGGTCAGGACACAGCCTTTTGCATAAATCCAACTTTGATCCTTCTGAATCATTTGTACAGTGTTTGTACACTCATTATAGTTAAGTAGTCATTATGTCTTCTCCATAGAAATATATGTTGACATCAGTGACAAAACATGAATATTAACAATATGATCAGTAACCAAAACTAATATCATCCAAATAATCTCCCCCTTTGGCATTGATGAAAACATATTGGAAAATCCATATGCATCAACCCAAAAGTACTCTCTCTCAATACAATCTTCTCAATATCCTCAACATAAATTTCCTAAAATAGTAGGGATTTTCTCATAGATTCCTCCCCCCTTTAGTAGCAATGGAAAAGGGTTCCACAACTCATCTGTAGTATTTAGTAGCTTTTCCAAATCTTCATGTCTGATCAAGTGCGAGATCACCCAAATGTGCTCCATAGTGTTCTCCTATGATCAATCCCCCTAAGGAGTAGATCCATACATCAAGTCCAGAGAATAATATAGCTCTGAGATCCACTGGATTGATGCATATCTGAATCATTTTACTTACCACTGGGAGGGGCCATCACCCCAAGCATGCCTTTGAGGTATTCAAAAGCATCTTTTGGAAAAGGTTTAGTAAATATATCTGCTATCTGCTCCTTTGTACTTATGTACTATAGTTTAATCTCCTTAGCAGCTACCTTCTCCCTCAAGAAATGATACTTGATAGAAATATGTTTAGTCTTTGAGTGCATTATAGGATTCTTTGACATGTTTACTGTACTTGTGTTATCACAATGAATAACCACTAGCTCCTTGAAAATTATTCCAATATCTTCCAGCATTTGTTTCATCCAAACAACTTGTGTGCAATTAATTGCAGCAACTACATATTTTGATTCAGTAGTAGATTGAGAAATACAATTATGCTTCTTGCTTAACTAGGAAACCAATCTCTTTCCAAGGAAAAATGCACCACCACTTGTGCTCTTTCTATCATCCACATTACCTTCCCAATTAGCATTAGTAAAATCCTGCAAAGTAAAATCATCAGATTTTTCATACCATAATCCATACTCTACTGTTCCTTTCAGATATCTAAAAATTCTTTTCACAGCAGAAAAGTGTGTTTCTTTAGGATCTACTTGATATCTTATATCCATAATTCCAACTGCATTGGTAATATCTGGTCTAGTGTGTGTCGAATATTGTAGACCTCCAATCATTGACCTGTACTTAGTATGCCCAACACTTTGAGTATGATCACTTTTTGTTAGTTTGTTCCCTGTTATCATGGGTGTACCAACAGGTTTACAATCTTCCATTCCAAATTTCTTCAACATTTTCTTAAGGTACTTGGTCTGAGATATAAATATGCCATTTTTACTCTGGTTAATTTGCAAACCAAGAAAAAATTTCGTCTCACCAATCATTGACATCTCAAAATCATTCCCCATTTCTTTAGAAAACTTCTTACTCATTTTATCATTTCCTCCAAAAATGATATCATAAAAAAAAACTTCTATAATTAAGATTCTATCTTCATCAGTAGTTTTGGGTTCAGCTTGAGAAATCAAATAGATCTCATCTCTAACTTTAGATCTAGTCATCATGCCTTTGCTTGCATCACCAATAATTTGATCTTCAAGATGGTTTTTCTTGACATACCTTGGAGTCTTCAATGTCTCAATAGCTTCTGCTTGTTCTTCTTCTTCAATCTCATACTCAAACATCAAGGGTTCTTCAGGTTCAACAACAACTTCTCTTGTTTCTATTATTTGACCACAATCATACATTCTTTCCTAAATTTGAAATTTCTCATCTATCCTCACATTGGCGCTTTCAATTGGTTTTCTCAATCTCAGATTGAAACATTTATATGCTTTACTCTTAGTAGAATAACTAAGAAAGATTCCTTCATCACTTCTAGTATCAAACTTGCCTATCTCATCAACTCTCTTGATATAGCATTTACTAACAAATATTTTGAAATATTTCACAGTAGGTGTATGATCAAACCATAATTCATAAGGGGTTTTATTTGTACCTTCTCTAATCTGAATTCTATTTAGTGTGTACACAACAGTGCCAACTACTTCTCTCCAATGAACATGTGATACATTTCCTTCCAGTAACATAGTCCTAGAAGCATCTAATATAGTTCTGTTTCTTCACTCTGCTATCCCATTTTGTTGTGGAGTTCTAGGAGCTGAAGTATTTATATGTATTCCATTTTCTTCACAATACGTGTTAAACAGTTCTGATGTAAATTCTCCTCCTCTATATGATCTCAAACATTTCATCTTTAAACCAGATTCATTCTCAACTTTTGCTTTGAACAACTTGAATTTGTCAAATGCATCAGATTTCTCTCTCAAATATGTAACCCACATAATTCTAGAAAAGTCATCAATAAAGAGTATAAAATACCTTTCACCATAGTATGATCTTGTTCTTGTAAGGCCACACAGATTTGTATGCACCATATCCAACTTCCCTTTTGCTGAATAGGATTTTCTCTTGAAAGTGCTTCTAGTGTGTTTCCCCATAACACATTCTCTACACACAGTATTAGATGGCTTAACAATTTTAGGTAGATCTCTTACTTCTTTTTTCATACTTTCCTTCACAATTTTGTCAAAATTAACATGACAAAATCTTTTGTGCCATAACCAGCTGTCATCAATCTTTGAAATAAAACAAGTAGCTTCAAATGTGTTTAGTTCAAATACATTACCTCTAGATTTAGTACCAGATGCTATCAAGTCTCCTATTTTACTCTTGATAGAACATTTCCCATTTATGAAGTTTAGTTGATAACCCTTGTCCACTAGCTATCCAACAATCAACAAATTATGCTTGAGTCCATCAACAAGTAGTACATTGTCAGTGTTAGTCTTACCATCCAATGAGATAGATCCAATCCCAACAATAAGTTTAGGAGTATTGTTACCAAATCTAACAACACCACCATCATGCTTCTTCAAGCTTACAAATTTATTTTTATCTCCAATCATATGATGTGAAAAACCACTATCTATGACCCATTCAGATTTCTTTTCAACTCGAGATACTAATTCTTTTTCCTCATGCATAGGTTCATCATCCTTAATAGAAATGAATCCAATTTCATTAAAGTTATCATCCTCATCATCAGATATTCCTTCACTAGCATAATAACATTCCTTATCCTTTGAGAACTTAGAATTGAAAAACTTAGGTTTGTGCTTTGGAATTCTTGTAGGATGTCTAGATGCAAAATGACCGATCTTATTACATGAAAAAAATTTCAAAGGTAATTTTCCTTCAAAATTACCCTTACCTCTCTTTTCTCATTTGGTAATCATTGCAATAATTTCATCTAGCTTCCTTTCTTCTTCCTGGATATGTTCCCATTCATCAGAATAGGCTCCAAGTTCTTCTCTCAGATCATTACTACTTGTGCTTTCATTTCCAGCTAAGGTCTTCTTGTTCTTGTGCACAGTTGCCTTAAATGCTGACTCAAATTTAGGTAAAGTGTCTCCCAATTATGTGGCCTCAAATGTAGTTAGTTCTCCAATCAACATCTCTCTGGTGAAGTTTGGTGTCAAAGGTATGATCTCCTCTATAGCCTAAACCTTGGTTCTATATGCAGATGTCAAAGATCTCAGTATCTTTACAATTACTTCTTCTTCGCTGCAAGTTCCTCCAGAGTTCTTAATACCAGTCACCACCTCAATAATTATTTGTGCATATGCTCTGATGTTCTCAACTTCTCTCATCTTTAATGATTCCATCTTTTTCTTCTAGTTCTGTAACTTTTCTTGGTTTGTAGATTTATCTCCAACATATAGTGCTTCCAGTCTTGACCAGATTTCATGTCCAAAGTCCAAGTCCTTTACTTCAGTGAATTCTCCTTTTGATAGAGCGCTAATTAGGGATTCCCTTGCAACCATATTACATGAAAATATCTTCTTCTGATCATCAGTGGCCTTATCTAATTCATCCTCAGTTGCTAAATTTTCTTTCTTCTTTATTATCATCCAATAGTAAAGTCCTAGACACATCAAATGTGTTCTCATATTATTCTTCCAACTGTCAAATTTTTCAGGATCAAACTTCAGACTATCCTTCCTATAGTAAGTCATCTTCAGGATCACCTCAAGCTGTTAAGCTTTCTCTTTGAGGACCAGTAGCTCTAATACCAATTGTTAGGAATAATAGTCCATAAGACAACTAAGAGGGAGGTGAATTAGTTGTAGTATAGATTATTAAACTTAAACTTTATTAACCATATCAAAATATGTAAATAATAACACAGTACTGAGAGTATAGTATCCCTGTTAAAAGATATTAGCCCTGTTAGGAGCTTGTTACAACATTACAGTACACAGTCCTTGTTAGGGGACATACCCTGTTAGGAGTCATAGGAATAAGTAGGCTCACTTCCAAGGCACACTTCCCAAAGAAGGTGAAAGCCACCCTCAAGGATTTACAATCTGCATCAAGGGTATACAACAAATACACAATCCAGTGAACTGTCTGATAGAAACTATCTTTGCTTGATCAGTTCCAATGAATTATCAACACTACTCTCTATCCAACATTCAAGCATTGAAGCTTCACAAATCTCTTCTCTTCTCTTTCTCTACCACACTTTTCACAAATGAAAAGATCACTGATATATGCCCTTTTACAATAACCCATTAGGTCGGCCAGTTAAACTTTCCTAATACATAATTAACTAGGTCGGCCAATTAAGGCTTCCCATCATACAAATAATTAAATAAGCCCTTGCTAAGATAAAAATGGTACCTATAACAAGTATACAACATTTACAATTCATCAAAAATACTTCCAGATCCACAATCCACTCTCACAATTAATTTCCACATGTTACAAGTCTGAAGTCGGCCAGGAAATAGGTCTTCTCTAGAACACACGCTATAGATAATGTCATCAGTACCCAAACAGAAATCAAACTCAACCCATTTCACTATAATATGTCAGCTCTCTATAAGTAAGCTCAGAAGTTCTGAAACATCTTCCTCAGTAAGATATACCCAAAACACAGAGACCTTCTCTGTCCAGAATCACAGTTGCAATCAAGAAAAATAGTCTTCACCAAATGAACTGTAACATCCACATAATGTAACATAAAGTCAAGCAACCGTAGGAGTAAGGTCAGGACACAACCTTCTGCATAAATCCACTCCAATCCTTCTGAATCATTTTTACATTGTCTATACACTCATTCCAGTTAAGTAGTCAGTCTGTCTTCTCCATAGAAATATATGTTGACATCAGTGACAAAACATGAATATCAATAGCATGATCAATAACCAAAACTGATATCATCCAACATCTTTCCCATTCTCTCAGATAGTTTGCAGAAATGTGACCAAATCTTGCACATGTTGTACAATTTGTCCAAGTGGTGTAATCCCAAACATATTGTGTTATGCCCTGCATCCCCGTCCCTACATTTTGTGTGCAAAATGTTGGGTCCCCCCCCTTTTTTTTCTTTTCTTTTCTTCTTTTGCTTCTTTTACTTGTGGTTCTCGCCTCATCCTTCCCCTTTTGTTTTCTTTCTCCGGGTTTTCTTTCCCACTGTTGTGTTTTGTTTGGTTGGTTTCTCATCTCCAGGACCCCGGTCCCGGAGGTTGTTCTTTGTTGGGAGCCAGACTCTGGACTCCGGGATTCTTCGCCATGATGTTCTTAAGGTGATCATCATGGGGAATCCCTGGGCCTAGGGTCCAGAGGTTTGTCTGTTCAGAGATTTCCGAAAGGAGGTGGATTGCCTTTTTACCACGGGTATAAATAGAAGTTCTATCATTTTCACATTTACCGCGATTAAAACACTCACGCACTCAGAGCAATTTTAGAGTGATTTACAGAGAGTTGATGATAATCAGTGCTAAATACTTCCATCCTTTTCAAGTGATTGTGAGTGCTTTGTAGTGGTGGGTTGTGGTCATTTGGCAGCTATAGCTGTTGCAAAACTTCCATGGTGACTTCTTTCCTTCTCCTTTCAACATTCTTAGGTTAGTGTCCCTTTTCTTGTCGGTTTCCCATCTACCTGGTGTGTTCCCTCTCCATTTTTTTTTGTTGTCTTTTCTACCTTCGGTCTCGTTCATTGTCCCTTTCTGGTTTTGTCACCGGTTGGTGGGTCGGCTCTGCCAAAGGGTTGTCCGCCCTCTATGCAGGTGTGGTTGGCTTGTAAATAATGTAGAAAGCTGTATATATTTTGTGCTTTGCCTGGTTTCTCACAGATGTCGTTCTGCAGTGTATATGTGTAAATCTTCATGTATATTTTTTGTATATCCTTCCATTCCCTATGTATATATCCCTCAGCTCCTATGTATATCTTATATATATCCTTCCAAACAGCTTAGCAAGATGGTCAAGTTGCCTGTGTCACTGGTTTTCTGCCCATAAGCTTTTTTTGGAGTAGAATACCACTTGTTTGAAACTTAGCTCTCAGCCAGTTTCAAATAGGCAGTTTTCTCTCTCCTCCATAAAACTAGCCAGGCCCTCATTTATGTCCCATGCACACATTTAAATCCATGCAAGTGGCCTTCACTTTTTGCGCATTCAGATAGTTGGCTCTGCCGTCATCGCCATAACTCCTATTTATTACCTATACATGTGGCACCCATGTGGGCCTGACGGTTTGCCTTTTTGCACATCCTCACCAATGGTTACTTCTCTAGGCTCTAGGTCTCCTACCATCATCCATCCCGTGCCCTTACCAAATGTGATAAAATTTCTAGACCCAGATGTTCAGTCAATCTTAAGTTCATGTAATGCGTGTGCTTTTCAGTTTTTTTTTTCGAATGAAACTAAATTTTCAGGAAAAGAAGGCATCACGGTGGTAAGATCTCCAGACCCTAGAGTATTTATTTGTTAATATGTTCTGATGGTTGCTTTGCCTTGCAGGTTTCAAGAGTATGCTTCCAAACATGTCTGAAGCATCTGCATCCTCACCACCCGGAAGTCTAGAGCTACCTTCCACAACGGCTGTTAAATCCAAAATAGAAAGGGCCCTAGAGAAGTTTCCCCTAACCATGAAGTTTGTGCAGGACAGTGTTATCATGGGCTCAAAGATTGAGTCCAAGGTAAAACTCATTACCGACACCAGCATTGGGACATGGCCAGAAATGCAGGCCTTAGTGAAAATGATGTACATCCAACGACAGGCTAGAGATCAGCTAGCCATCAATGTCAGGGACTCCAATATTCTTAAGGTGGTTTGTTTCCCATGCTTTGTACAATCTCTGAAGCTTATTCTGACAATGGCCACCAATTACAACTCTTCTGTTCGGGCTGTTATGCTCGCAGCCGCAGAACCCACCGGGTACCCTACTCCTCTGGTATCCCTCGACCCTGACACATTCCAGGCAGGTCTAGGGATCCCTCAATTTGACAAGCCTTTTGTGGTTACAAGGTCAGATGCCTTGGCCCAATTCACGCAGTTGGAGGAGGCCGCCCGGATATACATGAACGTTCACTGGCTCAAGGTTCTGAAGAGGGACCCTAAGAGGATGGAGATAGAAATTCCCAGGTCTGAGTTCAAAGAGAGCATTCAGATGGGAATGATAGTGTTGTCCCAGGTCTTTGGGTAGCCCTCTACCTAGGAATTCACTCCATGAATGTATTACTTCCTCCTCGGCATCTCTACCAAGGGAGGGTACTTCGACTGGGCAGCTATAATTTCAAACCACGTCGACTCCTAGTTCCCCCAACTAGCTAGGAAATTTTTTTTTTACATGACTTCTTATGTTTTCTTTTCCCTGGCGTAGCAGAGGCCCCACACCCATGGGATACTTACAGATGGCGTGCTCGGGATTAGCCCGAGATAAAAGGCACCGTGGGACCATTTTTGCCACAGGTTCAATGGGAGGCCAGCTTCACAAGTTTTTTCTGAGTACATGATGCGTTCATTTACTATCACCTGCTCACACCCACCCGGGATGTAGGATACTGCCTATCCATAGAGGTGATGAATTTGGTTCAGAGCTATGGAAATTATTACATCCAATTCCAATAGCACACTTATATTAGGGTCACCGACTTCTTCGAGAAACCCTACTTGTTGCCCAAACACTGTGGGGACAAGATCGTTCTCTTAGAATACTGTAGGCAGATGATAGAGTTGCATGCCTTCTTTGCCTTGAAGAAGGTAACCAATATTCCATTCCCAATCACTTGTGGGAACTATTCATGTAGTCTCACCACCACAAAAGAGGCAGATAATGAACTTAAAAGCTACAACCTTGAGGAGTTCTACTTAACGCAAAAATTTTTTGATCCGGGCAACAAGATTGCAGTGGCACTTCCCCAGGCTTCAGAGCCCCATCACTGCCAAATGGAGGATTTCGAGGAAGATTTCCAGGATGAAATAGAGGTTTGGAGCCGGCACTATGTCAGGATAATGATAGGCATGATAGAAAGGTTGAATCTCTAGAGGTTCCCAGAGAACTTCTCAGACGCTGGCCCCACGACTGATCCGCAGTACAAAGCAAATGGGATCAATACAATGGCCCTCCCATTGGTAAATTAGGATGCCCAAGAAGGGCCAACAATTGAGGAATTCACCCGAGAGCTGGTCAAGCGAAGTCATGCATACTTCAAGAAAGTGTGCCCCAAAATTGCTCGCCGAGCAGCCCAGCCAGCACCAAAATTAACTCTGGGGGTCGGGACTTCTTTGCAGGGAGTGGATAAAGGAAAAGGAATAGATACAACCCCTCCTGTGCAAGAAGTCCCCATAAAAGAACAAATAAAGTAGTCAGTGGTAGCCTCCAAACAAATGAGGGAGAAGTTAATCACATAGCTTGTCTCTCCAATACTCATGGTTGGGCCAATTCATCCCCCTTCCTCCCCGTCGTTGGCAGCCTTAATGGTAAAGGCCATGGGGGTAGATCCAATGGAAAAAGTAGCACTAAGGGATGTGGGGCCACCCTTAGTTACCTGAAGAAAGAAGAGGCTTAACCAAAAGCCTAAGGCAGAGCTAGGGTTGGGTACGCCCCAGACCCCACAAGTAGAGATCCTCTCTTCTAGTTCCCCAGAGCCGAAAAGAGAAACAGAGCCTGCCAAAGTCCCAACCAGTCCTCCCTTGCAGGAGGAATTTGATGATGTCTTTGTAATTGACGAGTTTAGGAATCTGCAGGGGGACACCAGACAAATAGAGGCAGAAGTCCCAGCTGCAGAACAGGAAGCTGCGGAACAAGAGCCTGCATAGGAGCAGGAAGAACAGATAGAGGAAAGAGAAGCAGAGCTGGAGATTGCCTCTGAGGTTCCAGAGATGCAAAATCTGGGGGTAGACCAACAAAGGCAGAATGAACAAACAACATCGGCTAGGGGAATCAGACCTACATAAATAACCGTAACCCCAACTGCCATGTTCCAAGTGCCACTCCCGGGAGTGACCTTTGGGCAAGTAATTTGTTAGGAATAAGGTGTCTCAACCTTGGATAATTCCTATTCTTATTATTTGTTTTGTAAAATGTATTTCTTGCAAATAATGTTGATGTGTCGGCATCTTGAATTGTGTGTAAGGAGATCATGGCTAAAGTGGTTATGACGAATTCCTATGACACGTAAGAGCTATGTTAGGAAGATTCAATGACAGGTGAAGACATGTGGCAACTGATAAATGTGAGTACTGTACACTCTTTCCCAATCGTGGGGTTCGGGTTTCCTATTTTCTCGGAGAATGGTAAAACCCTAATACAGTTATCGTTAGGAGTAGCCCTAAAAAGTGAAGCGCGTGATATAAGCATTTTTTAGGGTTGCAAAGATTAGCGATGCGAGTGTATTGTTGGAACAGTTTATGCTGCCGTGATTTGTCTTCAAGGGTTTTAGAAATCTTCTGAAAGAACTTGCATTGCAAGTGTATTGTAACTGTAATAGTTTTTGATCAATACATTGTGCAGGTTTTGGAGTGCTGGGGTTTTTTACCAAAAGGTTTTCCCCAGGGTATATCATTGTGTCATTCTCTGTTTTCTGTATGCATGGTATGTGGTTGCAATATCTGTGTTAAAGTAGTTAACGAATCTGTAATTGTAAGGATAGGATTTAAAAGAATTTGCACAATACTTTCCTATAGAGATTAGCGTAGGAAGCTGTTTCCGCACCTGAGTTTCCTTACATAATTATCGCAGCCTAGACTTTAAATCTCAGCCCAGTACCTCCACTATTTCCAAAGGATGTGCCGATAGAAAAAGAAGCCCTGGCAGTAGATGCCGAACAACAAGAAGAGAAACATGAAGAGGAAATCTCCGAAGAAGCCAACAGAAGTCCAGACAAAGAAATATATATAGAGGACAAGGCTAAGGAGATGGGTGTTGTTGGGGAGGATATTACAAATAAAGGAGAAGACACAGGCAAAGGGACGGATGAGGCCCACACCACTAAGGAAGAGAAGCCATAGGACACCAGAGAAGAATCAAGAGAATAGACTTTGGCAAATAAGCCACCCCTGCCACCTTAGTGGTTAGTAGAGAGCAAGAAAAAAAAGGCTTCGTCCACTCCTGGAACTCCTCTCTCCCTGGCCAAAATGATGGCTTAGGTCCAGGCCCCACCAAAGGCCAAGAAAGCCTAGATGGTTCATACTCTTTGAACCGGGCCGGGTGGAGAAATAGTTTTCGTTGTGGCAACACCTCCCCCAGATGCCGATGAAGAAACCACAGAGCTCGAAGATTAGAACATTGTAGAGGTATCACTGAGGAAAAGGGGAAAATAGGGTGAGGTGGACCTGCTGAAGGAGGCAGCTAGGGCAGTGGAGGCCCATTATGAAAAAGAGGCCCAAAGGCTCAAAATAGAAAAGGAGAAAAACGTAAAACCTTATGGGGTTGTTTACTGAGCTGGCCCAACCTATCAACGCCTTCCCTCCAGAGGCTTCCACATCTGAAGATCCACTACCGCAGAATGACATAGAATCCCTACGTACAATGAAGAAGAAGGCCCAGGCGGTTGACGAGTGGGTCACTCTACAAATAGGAAACACCCGGCGTTTCCTGGTATCCACCCTCCCAGACTTATATGTGGCCTAGCATGTTCTACACCAGGAAGAGACTCTCATTGACCTATGGGAGGGTGATATTGAAAATTATCAAGCATGGAAGGTAGAGCTTGAAGAAATCCTCGGCCTGGGAGAGGAAATGGTTTCTGAATCTAGAATTCTAGAGGATGAATCATTTGATTTTGTGAGGACCCAACACTCCAGACTTGACCTCAGATTGGAGGTAACCAAGAAACTTGTGGGGACTCTACAGGAGAAGGTTAATGCAGTAAAATATTCTTTCAATTTATAAAAGTCTTTTGTAGCAAAGACTTCCGGGGCTGACCCCCTCAGTACAGATACGTGCATGCCAGAGGATTTGGTTTTGGGGAGTTTTGATGAAATGATGAAGTCCCGATATCAATCCCCGGAGGGAATAGATGGTGCTCAAATGATGAGCTTAACTCGTATGGTGCTTAGTGGCCATGACGCGGAAAAAAAGGCCGATGAATTTAAGGAGAATGTTCTGGACTTGGGGGAACAAATTGAGGTGGCTATGTACCGAAGGGCCAGCCTAAAGGATATTGACGAAGATGGAATCTCCTACTTCCTCCAGGATTTCAATGATAACAAACAACCATAAGTTTTCTTCAGGCAGCTGAGAAATCCCAAACATTTAGTATTCTTTATTCTTTTGGGAGCATAAGTCCCAAGATCCCAGAGTCTCAGATCTCAAATTTTGTATTCTTTCAAAGTGATTTGTATCCTAGTCCTCAAGGCCGACTGATAACTTTCAGGGGCGGTTAATAAAAGATGTCAGAAGGTGATTGGCTACATCAAGAGGGTGTCGACTCAACAGTTGATTTTCTGATAAAATGGTCTTTTTGAGGCACTATTTCAGAGGTACATCTGGCACATTAGAGACAAGGCACCGCACTTCCCATTTATGAGGCATGTAGCCTCTATCCTCGGGGACCTACTTTCTTCATTCTCCTTCTTGGCTCTCTTCTTGAGGCTGATTCTTCCACCGTATATTCTTGTCTCATTCTTCTGGCATGTCAGGCCTATTCCATCTCAAGGTCTTTTGTAGGGTGGTGCAGGTAGTGTCGGCCCCCAAATATTGTATTTTATTGAAACATGATGTAAAATAGGGTTAGAGTTAGGGTTAGAAGAGAATGTGTATAAATAGCTAGATCGGCCCATTTCTAAGGGTCGGAAAAATTGATGATTTGGCTGTCCACAGTAATAGAAAGGTGATTTTTCATTCTAGTTGTAGAGCTCAATGCTCCATTGTCCCATTTTCAATAGTTAGACGCTCCCCTGGAGCCACCATTGTATTACGCACCAGTGGTTGCTGGAAGAGACATTAATGAAGAAGGGAGAATCCTTTGCAATGATGTTGTTGGCATTCATGCTTCTGAGTTAATGGTATTTTATGTTTCATGTTCTTTATGTCTTCTGCTCTAATATGTCAAATAGATTAACGACCTCTTTTCCCTTGCTACTAATAAAATACTAGCTGATGGTTGTGTATTTCTTCAGTATTTAGTTTAGTATATCAGAGTATTATTGATGTCTTGAATGTTTAAACATAACTATAGTTAGATGAAGTACTTCTAACCCTACAGGATCTTTTTTCATTTTATTTGCTAAGTGTAGAATGCTAGGAGAAACCTCACCTCATTGAATCTCCGAAGAGAATGAGTTGAAGAAACTAGCTATCCCGCTCGAGAACAGTCACTTCTCCCAACCAAGCCCCGCACCATCATGACCTGACACCCAGGTGCTTGAAGGCCTGGGGAATCTAACTTCCCTCGATAACCTTTACAGGTGGAGTTGGCCGGTTCCTCCGGTACCCGGTGACAACTTATGACTGTTGGTAGACCCGGTCAACAAAACCCCATCAACAAAAACTGGCACTAGAAGGAGGGCATGAACTCATCCCCCTCTTGAGATTCTAATTTTACACCTCCTGAGGGTTCCCCGAGTTATAGTTTTAAGAGTCAAGCCTTCAGTGGGATTGGGTCTTTCTCCCTAGTGAAATTTGAAAGAATCCTTAGGTCTACCCCGAATCCCGAGAGGTTTGTCGAACTCGAGCCCCCTGCTCAAAAGAAATGGACCCCAAAAATCACATGAGCCACTATTGTCTGGGGGTCTAGCATGCCTCAGAATACCCAAACTTCTCAGGCAATCTCGGGAACCAGTCCTAAAACTACCCAAAATCTAGTTCCCCCAATGGCCATGTATTTCAGAAACATCAGTTCCCCAATGGGAACTTTCCTGGGTGCAATCAATGACTTACCCTCAGACCCAGAGAAGATCTGCCCACGATATGAGCACTTAGGCTCACGGACCACAAAAGAGAATTTACAGGCATATAAGGATGCCATGAACTGACACCAGATCTAGCATGAAGATGTTGTGACTCGAATGTTTCCCTTGTCTTTAGGACAAGGCGAGCTAAACTGGTACCTTAACCTTCCTGCCAACTCCTTAAACAGTTGGCAGGACATGGAGGATGCATTCCTGGCTGCCTTTCACGTACATGTGGACCCAACCTAGTCCCATAGCCAGTTCATCTCCATTAGGAAGGAACCCAATAAACCTTTTACAACATTAACCATCGGTTCCAGCATGCCTTGAAGTGGTGCATGGGCCCTTTTATTCCATCCATAGAAGTAACCATACAGACTTACCTTAATGCGATGGACCCCTTTGTTGCCACTCTCCTTTGGAGAACAACCGCCGCGGGTGACCGGGACACTTTGGCGAAGGTTTACAACCTACCTTGAGAATTATCCCATGGTCTCAACAAATCCTCGGATGGGATTGGGCAGAGTACGCCCTTCAACATGATCCCCGATGGAATAGTGTATGTCGGGGGGTATAACCCCAATCTGGCGATGGGTGCTCCCTCAATGGAAATGAATCCTCCACCACCCCTAATAGACCAGCAGGCCCGGTACATTTATCCAACACACACTCAGGCGGTACAAGGTCTAGAAACTTTCCCTTGGTATCAGCCGTAGTAGGCACAATAGTCTAAGGCACAACTGTCTGGAGTTCCCTTCTTTCAGTCATCCGCGACTGGAGGATTACCACCCTCGACTCCGGCTAATACTACTGCCTTCCTAGAAAACCAACAACAATAAAAATCACATTGTGATGCCAACACTCAGTTGACCACCGAGGTTGAATCCCTCTGGCAAATGTTGTCTACCTTGACTATGGACATGGGTCAACTGAAGGTGGAGTCCTACGTGCCCCAGAATTCAAATTTCCAGAGGGGAAATATTTTCTTCGGCCAATGAAACAAAAATGCCAGGGGAAAAAATTCAACAACAAGCCTAGGCCCAATCAATAGCAATGAAACAATAACATGAACACCAGAGGCCCACCTCTGAACCAAAATGCCAACTAAAATGGTGCTGGACCATCACATTTCACACCAGTCGCAGACTTCCAGCCCATGACTAATTGGTGTAGATTGCATGACACGGGTTCACACAATGAGGTAAATTGTGGCACATTGGAAAAATTCATCATGATCTCCCAGTTAGACAGACAACAGTCGCATGATGCCACCCCTCCAGAGCCTCCTGTTCAAGAGCCAATCCACAGTGCCTTCACCTATGAGACCATCTTCTTCAGAACTTCTAGGGAAGATGAAGAGGAATCCAAATTGTATGGATTCTTTGATGAATCTATACCATCATTCGAGGCCAATGCCTTCACCAACCCACGGACTCCATACAATACTCAGAGTCAGGTTGGTAAAGGACTAGCTTACACACCCACACCTCCTATCAAAGACACCCCTCCTCCCCGAAATAACATGACTGACCGACCTGCTCCTCCAAAGGGTTCTAGCTCTAACCAAGCAAAAGACCTAGCCGAGGGAAATCACCAATTCCTGGGAGGAAGATTCAACATTACAAAGGCATTAGAATAGACCACCACCTCCATGACCTTGATGGAGGTCTTACTAAACTATCCCGAATAGAAGAAGTCTCTTCTAAAGCTCTTGGAGAACCCGAAAGTCATCAGCCGCCCACCCAATATTGTCTCGTTCAAAGATGCTAATGTGGCCATCTTCCAGGGGAATAATGAGGATCCTCCCTTCCTACTAGGCCTAAATATCCAAGGCAAAAATATACATAATTTCTTAGTAGACTCCGGAGCTTTGGGTAACATCATGCCCTTATCCATTTGTCAAAACCTCAGATTCCATCCCACCCCATCTAATGGTGCAGTGATCCAACTGGATAAGACTGCCATAATAATGGTGGGAGAATTGAAGAACTTTCGGATACAACTTATCTAGGACCCCAGGATAGCCAGCATAATCGACGTTCAAGTGGTGGACATCCCAAAGACTTATGGGATGTTATTAAGTCAGAATTGGTCTAAGTCCTTGAATGGATACTTTTCAATTGACTTCACCCATTTATGGCTCCCCTAGCAAGGAGAATCAAATAAGATCCAGGTCAAATGTGAACCTCGGATGAAACAGGCTCTTACCGAGGTCGGTAGGGTCAGTGAGGTCTTCTTCTCTGAGACTTCCCCAGGGGTGTATCGACCCTTTGAAATCTTAACATTTGATTTCATCCTTGGAGAGGATCCCTTAGTGCTGTAGAGAACCTAGGACCTAGAAGAAAAGATGAGAGTTGAGATTGACTCTCAAGGTGCCATAGCGACCCTTGCTACACTCCTATCCCGCACTTGGTGCTGAGTACACTATAAAAAATATTCAGAGCTCGAGTGTGGGCCTTGCCTTTCAGTCGCTAACCAGCACATCGATGCCTTCTAGACGGAATAAAGAACATATAGCTGATTCCCCGGAGCCTAGTGTTCCTACGGGATGCACTCATTTGGTGCCATCTCTCTGGGGATCCCAAATCCAAATGCCTCCAGAGGTAAACTCTACCTTCACGCCAGTAGTGCGGGAGGGAGCTACTAGGTCTTCCAACAACAATCTAAAGGGTACTCTCACTCCCCAGCCCCAGATTATGAACAATGACTTATGGACCCTCAAGTTTGATGGGTCTCGATCCAAACAAGGTTGCAGGGCCAGGGAGAAATTAATCAACCCACGAGGGAAGTCCTTCCCCGTGTCCTACAGACTGCAGTTCAACTATACAAACAATGTCACAGAGTACGAGGCTTTGGTCCTTGGACTCTTATTTGCATTAAGGAAAGGTGTCACCCGCCTACGGGCTCTGGGTGATTTAGAGTTGATTGTCAAACAAGTCCAGAGTCAATACACATGCCATGACAAAAGACTGGCTATGTACCACAATCGGGCTTGGAGCCTTATTGAAGATTTTGATGCCTTTGGCATCAACCTCATTCCCTGGCGACGGAACTATGTCCCAGATGCCCTCACCGTTTCTGCCAGCACACTTGAGCCAATGGCCAGCTCGCGACTCCAGAGATTTTTAGTTGAGATGGTCCCCACCCCATCTATTCCAGACAATGTCACCCACTTTCAGATTTTTTATGATGATCAAACTATCCTAGCCTTCATGGTGAATGTTGGCATCTTTAAAAACCAGATAGTGGAAGAACGAGACCATGACGATACTGGGCAGGGTGACAAAGATGATGGGATCATGGACCTACCTACTAACACCATCCCAAAGGGGATGGTTACACTGGAATGAATCTTTGACTCAGACCCTCAGGCCTAGGAGAAGGTGTCATATTCCTCCAAGGGAGGAAAGTTTGAAAAAGTAAACATCGGCCAGCCCGGTGAAGAAAAGATGATCCACATTGGTACCTCCTATTCCCCTGAGAAGAAGGAGAAGATTCTCACAGTTCTATGAGAGTACATCGATTTAATTTCATGGGGTTATGAAGATTTGAAAACATATGACTCATCCATTATGACTCATACTATTCCCCTAAAACTTGATGCTAAGCCCTTTCGGCAAAAGCAAAGACCGGTCAACCCCCTGATCAAGCCTCTGATTCATCAAGAGGTAGAAAAATTGCTGTCAGCCCAGATAATCTTCCCAATCTAGCACACTACATGGGTTGCCAATCTAGTCCCTGTGAGAAAGAAGAATGGTGAGATCCACCTTTGCGTGGATTTCCAAAATTTGAATAAAACCTCCAAGAAAGATAATCACCCTCTCCCTTCATTAAATGAGGTGTTACAGATAGTGAATGGATCCCAGATGATGTCATTCTTGGATGGGCACTCTAGATATAACCAGGTCATGGTTAAGTATGAAGACAGGAAGAAAATAGTGTTTACCACCAAATGGGGAATGTTTGCATACAAGAGAATGCCCTTTGGTCTGATTAATGCAGGGGCCACATTTCAAAAGGCCATGAAAATTACATTTGAGGGCCTTGTGAGTCAGTGCATAATCATCTACATGGATGAGTTGACCATATTTTTCCAGGACAGGCATGACCATTCCGCCCATCTCGCTCGGATCTGTGAGAGATGTCGCCAGTATGGAATATCCCTCAACCCTAAGAAGTGCATATTCAAGGTCACCAAAGGGAAGTTGCTTGGGCATATTATCTCTAAGAAGGGCATAGCCATCGACCTTGAGAGAGTCAAAGCATTGCTAAACTTACAAATGCCCGACAGCAAGAAAGAGATGCCATCCTTCTTCGGAAAGATCAAGTTCATCCGGCAGTTCATCACTAGATTCGCAGAAATAGTCAAACCACTCAATGAGATGATGAAGAAGGATACCAAGATTGAGTGGAGTCCTAAAGCAAAGTGGGCATTCGCCCAGATCAAAAAAATAATAATGGAAGCACTTGTCCTGGCTAGTCTGGACTATTCCCTTCCATTTTACATTTACTCCTTTGCTTTGCCGTATTCTTCCGTGGCAGTGTTGACTCAAAAGGTTGAAGGGGAAGAATGACCAATAGATTTTATGAGCTCCCCCTTCAATAATTCCAAAGTCTGATATTCATCACTAGAAAAATAGGCCTTCACTCTGGTTTGCACCGTGAAGAAATTCTGGCATTATATTCTCTGGAGCAAGGTACATGCTATCATTCCAGACCAGGCCGTCAATTCTCTGCTGATGCAGAGTGAGTTGGGAAAAAGATGGGGTAAGTGGATGGCCACCCTCCAAGAATATGACTTAGAAATACAGCCCATGAAGATAGTCTGGGGCCAGGGATTGAGTCGAGCGATGGCAGAAGAGACTCCCCACATAGAATGTCAAACTTGCACGGTGGAGTCCATCACCTGAGACCCGTGGTATACCGATTTGGTATATTTGCTACTAAATAAAAAATGCCCAGAGGGGTTACCACCCAATAAATGCCATTCCCTATGGATGAAAAGTGCCCACTTCATGATCAAAAACTCCGCGCTCTACTGCAGAACTACGAAGTAGTGTACCTCTGGTGCATCGATAGAGACCAGGCTGTAAAGGTGATTGATGAATTTCATGGGTAGTTTGGAACTGGGCATGGCTCAGCCAACGCCACTGCCCATCAGATCCTTCAAGCCATATACTATTGGCCCTATATATTCAAATATGTTTACACTCATGTTAGAAAATGCCACACTTGCCAAACCGTGATGCATCATGAGCGTAACCTAGCTATGCCTTTGCAACCTGTCTTTGAGGCTAGGCCCTTCGCCCAATGGGAATTTGACTTCATCAGGGAAATCAACCCCAACTCATCTGCCAACCACCAATACATCCTCACCGCTACTGATTACTGCACTCGGTGGTCCGAGGCTATACCGTGCAAGAATAACATGGCAGACATAGTTATCAAATTCCTAGAAGAAAACATCATCACAAGATTTGGAATGCCCTTTGCTTTGGTATGTGACAATGGTCCAATGTTTTCTTCAGCGCAATTACTCGAATGGACCTATAATTAAAGGATCACTTTGAAGTTTTCCAACAACTATTATCCCCAGGGGAACGACATTGCTGAATCAACGAATAAAAATCTACTTGAAGTGATCAAACACCTGCTAGAACAGACTCCCTGGGACTGGCATCAAAATTTGAAGTTCGCCCTCTAGGCAGATCGCATTTGAATCAAGGCTTCCTTGGGAACATCCCCATTCCATCTCGTTTATGGCCAGAACCCTGTATTCCTATTAATTTACAAATCCCAGTTTTACAGTTTACGCAGGAATTTAGCAACAGGGACGACATCATGGAGGTTCGGCTCTTAAATCTAGTACAAATGGAAGAACAGTGAGACATAGCCCTTGAACATTTCGCGCGTCATCAAGCGCTGGTAAAATGATGGTTTGACCATAGAGCCCAATACTAGGCTTTTCAGATTTTGGATTTGGTCCTGTTGTGGGACAAGGCCCGGGCAAAGAAAGGAAAGCATACCAAGTTCTAATGGCTCTGGCTCGGACCATACCTAATCTCAGAAATCTATGGGGTAAATACTTACTACCTTAACACCATGACTGGGGAACCTGTCTCATTGCCCGTCAATGGACAATTTCTCAAACACTACTTCGAATAGGGTAAGTTTGTCCGAAATTGTATTTTATGTATAGCCTTCCACTTGTAAATATTTCTTTCGGGTGCCTCGCTATGAGGTACCGTGTTATGTAAATAGCCTTGTCGGCTGCCCTCTCGGGCAGTCCTCTGTTGGTGGTTTTTTGTTTTTGGTTTTGGTTTTCTTTTGGGGTCCCAGCGTTTTGTTCTATCTTGTAAGAATTGGAATGCTTTGCATAAGCTCTGGTCTCCGGTACGATGTCTTTAGCATGGTGAACTTTAGAATCTATCTTTAGCATAATGGAGCTGGCCCGGTCTCCAGAGTTGTTTCATAGGTTGTGGTACATTTTGAGAAATCTCTATCAGGTGTTGTCTCCAAGGGTTTGGCAATCAGTGAACACAAAAGTATATATAAGGAACAAGTAATCGGACACGCTTAGGGTAGATCGGTTGTACTGGTTGGTTGACCCAGGTATGAAACTTTAAGGAATTCTTTCCATGTTTGGAGTTTTATCCCCTCTTCAAACATCTAAGTATAGGTGGACAGGTGAAAGAAGTACCGCCATTAGAATTAGCTAAGCTTAAGTTTAATGGTGAAAGAAGTACCGCCTTCCCACCTAGAAACAAACAAAATAATAAGAAAAGGAAAGCGGGATGAAACTCTAGTGTCTAAGAGAAATGAGCAAATTGATGACTGGTTCAATGTAATTAGTGCCTCTTCTCTACTCCTCCCAAAGGTCATTGGCTTGATCTCCTTCCAAAGCACACATGACACCACTGATGAAGGGCTACGAACTGAATCCCATGTGGTCAGATTCTCTCAAAAATGTTGCTCGTTGCCTGTCAGATGCTTCAGGAAATGGCTTGTTCCTGTTTTGCTAACCAAAGATTCTGTAGTTCTCAAATGTGCTAAGGAATTTGTCCCAGATAGTCACCATTTGTTATGCCCTGCATCCCCATCCCTACATTTTATGTGCAAAATGTTGGGTCCCCCCCTTTTTTTATTTTATTTTCTTCTTTTGCTACTTTTTCTTGTGGTTCTCGCCTCGTCCTTCCCCTTTTGTTTTCTTTCTCCAGGGTTTTCTTCCCCACTATTGTGTTTTGTTTGGTTGGTTTCTTGTCTCCAGGAGCCTGGTCCCGGAGGTTTTTCTTTGTTGGGAGCCAGACTCTGGACTCTAGGATTCTTTGCCACGATATTCTTAAGGTGATCGTCACAGGGAATCCCCGGGCCTGGGGTCCAGAGGTTTGTCTATCTAGAGATTGCCATAAGGAGGTAGATTTCTTTTTTACCGTGGGTATAAATATAAGTTCTGTCATTTTCACTTTTACCGCGATTAAAACACTCACGCACTCATAACGATTTCAGAGTGATTTACAGAGAGTTGATGATAATCAGTGCTAAATACTTCCATCCTTTTCAAGCGATTGTGAGTGCTTCGTAGTGGCAGGTTGTGATTGTTTGGCAGCTGTAGCTGTTGCAGAACTTCCATGGTGACTTCTTTCCTTCTCCTTTCAAAATTCTCAGGTTAGTGTCCCTTTTTCTGTCAGTTTCCCGTCTGCCTGATGTGTTCCCTCTCCATTTTTTTTGATGTCTTTTCTTCCTTTGGTCTTGTTCATTGTCCCTTTCTAGTTTTGCCGCCCGTTGGTGGGTCAGCTCTGCCAGAGGGTTGTCCACCCTCTGTGTAGGTGTGGTTGGCTTGTAAATAATGAAGAAAGCTATATATATTTCATGCTTTGACTGGTTTCCCATGGATGTCATTTTGTGGTGTATATGTGTAAACCTTCATGTATATTTGTTTTATATCCTTCCATTCCTCATGTATATATCCCTTGGCTCCTATGTATATCTTATGTATATCCTTCCAGACAGCTTAGCAAGATGGTCGAGTTGCCCGTGTCACTGGTTTTCTGCCCATAAGCTTGTTTCAGAGCAGGATACCACTTGTTTGACACTCAGCTCTTGGCTGGTTTCAAACAGGAAATTTTCTCTCTCCTCCATAAAAATAGCCAGGTCCTCATTTATGTCCCATGTGTGCATTTAAATCTATCCAAGTGACCTTCACTTTTCACACGTTCAGACAGTTGGTTCCGCCGTCATTTCCATAACTCCTATTTATTATCTATACATGTGTCACCCATGTGGGCCTGACGGTTTGCCTTTTTGCATATCCTCACCAATGGTTACTTCTTTGGGCTCTGGGTCTCCTACCATCATCCATCCCATGCCCTTACCAAATGAGATAAAATTCCCGAACCCGGATGTTCAGTCAATCTTAAGTTCATGTAATGCGTGTGGTTTTCAGTTTTTTTTTTTGAATGAAACTAACTTTTCAGGAAAAGCAGGCATCACGGTGGTAAGATATCTGGACCCCAGAGTATTTATTTATTAATACCTTCTAATAGTTGCTTTGCCTTGCAGGTTTTCAGAGTACGCTTCCAAACATGTCTGAAGCATCTACATCCTCACCACCCGAAAGTCCAGAGCTACCTTCTACGATGGCTACCAGAGTGGTTGTTAAATCCAAAATAGAAAGGGCCCTAGAGAAGTTGCCCCTAACCATGAAGTTTGTGCAGGACAGTGTTATCATGGGCTCAAAGATCGAGTCCAAGGTTAAACTCATTACCAACACCAGTGTTGGGACATGGCCAGAAATGCAAGCCTTAGTGAAAATGATGTACATCCAGCGATAGGCTGGAGATCAGCTAGCCATCAATGTCGGAGACTCTGGGATTCTTAAGGCAGCTTGTTTCCCGCACTCTATACAATCTCTAGAGCTTATTCTGACAATGCCTGCCAATTACAACTCTTCTATTTAGGCTGTTATGCTCGCAGCTGCAGAACCCACTGGGTACCCTACTCCTTTGGTATCCCTCGACCCTAACACATTCTAGGTAGGTCTAGGGATCTCTCAATTTGACAAGCCTTCTTTGGTTACAAGGTCAGATGCCTTGGCCTGATTCACGCAGTTGGAGGAGGCTGCCCAGATATACATGAATGTTTACTGGCTCAAGGTTCCGAAGAGGGACCCTAAGAGGATGAAGATAGAAATTTCCAGGTCCAAGTTCAAAGAGAGCATTCAGATGGTAATGATAGCAGTGTATCGGGTCTTTGGGCAGCCCTCTACCTAGGAATTTGCTCCATGGATGTATTACTTCCTCCTCGGCATCTCCACCAAGGGAGGGTACTTCGACTGGGCAGCTATAATTTTGAACCACGTCGACTCCCAGTTCCTTCAACTAGCCAGGAAAAAGAAATTTTACATGACTTCTTATGTTTTCTGGGCCCTAGCACAATAGAGGCCCCACGCCCATGGGCTACTTACAGACGGTGTGTTTGGGATTAGCCCAAGACAAAAGGCACTATGGGACCATTTCCTACAGGTTCAATGGAAGGCCAGCTTCCCAAGTTTTTGCTGAGTAAATGATGTATTTGTTTACTATCACCTGCTCACACCCACCCAGGACGCAGGATACCGCCTATCCACAAAGGCGATGAATTTGGTCTAGATTTATGGACATTATTACATCTAATTCCAACAACACACTTATATTAGTGTCACTAGCTTCTCTGAGAAACCCTACTTGTTGCCCAAACACTGTGGGGACAGGATCATTCTCTTGGAATACTGCAGACAGATGATGGAGTTGCATGCCTTCTTTGCCTTGAAGAAGGTAACCAATATTATGTTCCCAATCACTTGTGGGAACTATTTATGCAGTCTCGCCACTGCAAAAGAGGTGGATAATGAACTTAAAAGCTACAACCTCGAGGATTTCTACTTAACGCAGAAAAGTTTTGATCCGCACGGCAAGATTATAGTGGCACTTCCCCGGGCTTCAGAGCCCCATCACTACCATATGGAGGATTTCTAAGAAGATTGCTAGGATGACATTAAGGTGTGGAGCTGACACTACATTAGGATGATGACAGGCATGATGGGAAGGTTGAAGCTCTGGAGGTTCCTAGAGAACTTCTCAGACGATGACCCCACGATCAATCCCCAGTACAAAGCAAAGGGGATCGATACAATGGCCCTCCCACCAGTAAATTGGGATGCCCAGGAAGGGCCAACAATTGAGGACTTCACACGAGAGGTGGTCGAGTGAAGTCATGCATACTTCAAGAGAGTGTGCCCTGGAAGTGCCTGTCGAGCAGCCCAGCAAGTACCAAAATTAACTCTGGGGGCCGGGACTTCTTCGCAGGGAGTGGATAAAGGAAAATGAATAGATACAACCCCTCCTATGCAAGAAGTCCCCAGATAAGAACAAATAAAGCAGTCAGTTGCAGCCTCCCAACAAATGAGGGAGAAGTTAATCACACAGTTGGCCACTCCAGTACTCATGGTTGGGCCAATTCGTCCCCCTTCCTCTCTGTCATTGGTAGCCTTAATGGTAAAGGCAACGGGGGTAGATCCAACAGAATAAGCAACACTAAGGGATGTGGGGACACCCTTAGTTACCTGAAGAAAGAAGAGGCTTAACCAAAAGCCTAAGGCAGAGCCGGGGTTGGGTATGCCCTAGACCCCACAAGTAGAGATCCTCTCTTCTAGTTCCCCAGAGCTAGAAAGAGAAACAGAGCCTGTTAGAGTCCCAGCCAGTCCTCCCTCGCAGGAGGAATTTGATGATGTCTTTGCAACCGACCAATTCAGGAACCTGCAGGGGGACACTAGACAAACAGAGGCAGAAGTACCAACTGCAGAATAGGAAGCTACATAACAAGAGCCTACATAGGAGCAAGAAGAATAGATAGAGGAAAGGGAAGCAGAGCCAGAGATTTCCTCCGAGGTTCCAGAGATGCAAAATCTAGGGGTAGACCAACAAAGGTAGAATGAAAAAATGGCATCAGCTGGGGGAATCGGACCTATGGCAATAACCGTAACCCCAGCCACCACGTTCCAAGTGCCACTCCTAGGAGTGACCTTTGGGAAAGTAATTACCACAACCCAGACTTTAGATCTTGGCCCAGTACCTCCACTATTGCCAAAGGATGTGGTGACAGAAAAAGAAGCCCCGACGGCAGATGCCGAGGAACAAGAAGAGAAACATGAAGAGGAAATTTCTAAAGAAGCCAACAGAAATCAAGACAAAGTAATAGATATAGAGGACAAGGCAGGAGATGGATGTTGCTGGGGAGGATATTACCGATAAAGGAGAAGACATAGGCAAAGGGACAGATGAGGCCCACACCACTGAGGAAGAGCAGTCACAAGACACCAGAGAAGAACCAAGAGAACAGACTTTGGAAAATAAGCCACCCCTGCCGCCTTAGTGGTTAGTAGAGAGAAAGAAAAAAAAGGCTCTGTCCACTCCCAGAACTCATCTCTCCCTGGCTAAAATGATGGCTCAGGTCCAGGCCCCACCAAAGACCAAGAAAGCCCAGATGGTTCATACTCTTTGAACTGGGCCGGGTGGAGAAACAGTTGCCGTTGTGGTGACACCTCCCCCAAATGTCGATGAAGAAACTATAGAGCCCGAAGATTATAATTTTGGAAAGGTATCGCTGGGGAAAAGGGGAAAATAGGGCGAGGTGGACCTACTGAAGGAGGCAGCTAGGGCAGTGGAGGCCTGTTATGAAAAAGAGGCCCAAAGGCTCAAAATAGAAAAGGCAAAAAATGCAAAGCTTATGGGGTTGCTTACTGAGCTGGCCTGACCTATCAATGCCGCCCCTCTAGAGGCTTCCACATCTGAAGATCCACTACCGCAGAGCGACATAGACTCCCTGTGAACAATGAAGAAGAAGGCCCAGGCGGTTGATGAGTGGGTTACTCTGCAAATAGGAAACACCCAATGTTTCCTGGTATCCACCCTCCCAGACTTATATGTGGCCCGACATGTTCTACACTAGGCAGAGACTTTCATTGACCTATGGGAGGGTGATATTAAAAATCATCAAGCATGGAAGGTAGAGCTTGAAGAACTCCTCAGCCTGGGAGAGGAAATTGTTTTTGAATCCAGAATTCTAGAGGATGAATCATTTGATTTCGTGAGGACCCAACACTCCAGACTTGACCTCACATTGGAGGTAACCAAGCAACTAGTGGGGAATCTACAGGATAAGGTCAATGCAGTAAAATATTCTTTCAATTTATACAAGTCTTTTTTAGCAAAGACTTTTAGGGCCGACCCCCTGAGTACAGATACATGCACACCAGAGCATTCGGTTTTGGGGAGTTTTGATGAAATGATAAAGTCCTGATATCAATCCTTGGAGGGAATAGATGGTGCTCAAATGATGAGATTAACTCGTATGGTGCTTAGTGGCCATGACATGTCAACAATGGCTGATGAATTTAAGGAGAATGTTACAGACTTGGGGGAACAAATTGAGGTGGCTAAGTACCAAAGGGCCGGCCTTAAGGATATCGATGAAGATGGCATCTCCCGCCTCCTCCAGGCTTTCAATGATAAAAAACAACCATAATTTTTCTCTGGGCACCTGAGAAAACCCAAACATTTAGTATTATTTTTTCTTTTGTGAGCGTAAGTCCCCCGATCCTGGAGTCTTAGATCTCAAA
>MU224853.1:1960599-1972069 GCA_018584345.1 Thuja plicata | reverse complement strand
AAGAAACTAGCTATCCCCCTCGAGAACAATCACTTCTCCCAATTGAGCCTCGCATCGTCGTGACCCGACACCCAGGTGCTTGAAGGCCCGGTGAATCTAAGTTCCCTGGATAACCTTTGCAGGCAGAGTTGGCCGGTACCTCCGGTACCCGGTGACAACTTATGACTATTGGCGAACCCGGTCAACAAAACCCCGTCAACATATTGGTTACTGACTCTTTTCGGTTGATAGGCAGTTTCCTGACCTTTCGACTTCCATGCTTGCTTTTTATTTTTCCAACATTCAAGCGTTGTGTGCCCATACATTTTGCAAATAGGACAACCTTTGTCTATGTAGGTTTCCTTCTTAGGTTGTTTCACCTCAGATTTACATTCATATGCTTTATGTCCTTTCTTGTTACATTTATAACAAATTCCTATGAATGAAGGTTCAGATTTAGGAATACCTTTCTTTTTGCTCCTGCAAACATTTGATGTGTGGCCTTGCTTTCCACAGTGATTGCATGTCAGCTTTCTTGGTCTTTTATTTGCATAGACATTCTTTGGATCAACTTGATTGGGTGATTCTCCATTCTCGATATAGCTTAGTCCAACATTGTTGTTTTCTCTCCTTTGTCCATCAAGAAAATCATCCATCCTTTTATTGCTTTCTTTAGCTCTCTTGATTATTTTATTTTGCTATTGTTGAATTCTTACTTCTTGTTTCAGCTTTTCATTTTCTTCCCTTAGCTCACCGATAGCTTCTATTCTTTCAATGATTTCTGTATTCATTATGTTTTCCTGTTGACTCATAAGAATAATCTGATTTGTAATATCATGATGATGTTCTATAAGTCTTTGTATTTCTGACTCTTTCTCTTATAGTTTTTCAGTAATCTTCATTCTATTATCAATATCTAGTGTTCTCTCTTGCTCATCTTGTCTAGGATTGTTCATGACATCAATCATTCTTACCATCTGTGTCTCTTAACCGATTTGCAAATATTTTACTTGTCCAGACAGATGTTGATTGATTTCATTTAAGCTTGTGATGCTTTCCTCTTATGTGTCTGATGCTTTGCTTGTAGTAGATCCTGAAGATTCAAATAGATTTGGTATCTCTTCTTCATGGTAATTTGTTTCATTATAGTGAGATGCCATAATATTTCTTTCATCTAACAGCTGTCTCATCTTGATTCTAACTTCCTTATACTACTCATAGAAGATCTGAATTTCTAGCTTTTGATTCTCAATACTTTTGTCAAGTCTGTACTTCTCCATTGTATGATATTTTCTCTTAAGTCTTTAAGCTTTCCAAATAAGAGTTCTAGCTCTGATACCAATTGTTGGAAATAATGAGAAGTGTGTACTAAGAGGGGAGGGGTGAATTAGTACCTCTAAAATTTTTATCTCTTTTAACCTTTATCCATTGTGTAATCAATTGTATAACCAACTATCTGTTCTATACTATCTTTGTGTAAGATGTATCAATTCTTAAACTTCACCCACAAAAACTTCACTATCTGCAGTGGTGTGGATGGCACCCACAAAAACTTTACTATCTGCAGATTGGAAGGAGCTAGTTAAGGCTTACAATTTGATCACTTCTGATGATTTACCCTCTTAAGAGTATTATGTGGAGACTGGTTAAGGTCTACTCTATTAAGAGATTTAGCAACACTGTTTAGTGTGCACTCGGTTAAGAGCTTTACAATAGGATTTTTAAATCCACCTTTCTTGAAAGGATTACTTCTATTTTCTACACTTGTTAGAATGTAGACAAAAATACTCATTGACCTGAGTGTATGCAATCTAACAGTTGTTGATAACAGATCCATTACCAATAACATGTATAAATGTATTACCTAATGTGATTTATTAATACCTCTGTTGCTCGGTAGCCTCTGTTCATTGTTCTTGATAACCAATTCCATCTTTTGTTGTTCTACTTCTTGAAACTCTTAGTCTGATCCATAGATGTGCTCATTGGATACACTCATCCTCTCATCCATTTTAATGAATGATTACAACATCTATTTATTAGATAGATTGACCTAATTAAGTTTTATGTATAACAAAACTAACTCTATGATCAAAGGTTTACAACTTGATCTTGATCTCCTAGTCAACATGTTTTTAGTCACTTAGACTGATTAAAACAATTACAATAATATTTCTTGTTCCTCAAGAAATGGTTTTAAAACAAATCAAGACTCTATAAATAGAATATAGTTGTTTTATCTGACGTAGAAGTCAAATCCACTTTTCACAGGGTATAACGGACTTTTGGTGTCTGATGTTCAGTTTGCTCTGAAATCAATTTGACTGTCTTTTGGTGTTCCTTGGATGAACTATCTGTCAGGTTCCTCTCTTTTCTATTCTCTTAGTTTGCACTGTATTCTTCTCATCAGGTTCCACTGTCGGTTTACTCCTATCAGGTTCCACTTTATCATCTTCGGGTTGCACTTTCGGTTTACACTACAAAACTGTGTTGTCAGGTTTCTCCTTTCTTAGAAATTTTGGTTTGAACTAAAAAATTAACTTTCAGTGTAGTGTAATTGATGGATTATTACAACTATCTTCTCTTTGCATAATAATGGCAAAACTTTATGTCATCATTAATAGGGTTGGCTCTTCACCGAGCTCACTTTAGAAGAGTGAAAATATTTTGGGTTACCGGTCCTAGGTGGTTTTTCCCTTAGAAGGGTTTCCACATTAACAATCTATGTGTCCATGTGCATGAATTTTGTGGATTATTATATTACTTTACACTTTACTTTATTAACCTAGATTGGTAAACAAAGTATTAATTTACTGACACTCGGTAAACACTATTAATAAAAGTTTGAGATTACATAATACATTTTCACCGAGTTGAATTATATGTTTGAATTTGTTTTGATATACATCTAGAGGAATTTGGGACTATACGATAATTTGTGAGGAAATTGATTCACCCCCTCTCAGTTATTCTAACAATTGGTATTAGAGTGTATAATTCTTAGAAGAAAGTTTTGAAGGACTTAAGCTAAAGATCACAAGATGTATAAGAGAGATGCACCAAAGCCGAAAAAGAATAACATCCCGACATGGAAAAGAATAAAAGATTATACCTATCAGGGATCAGAGACAACATTGTAGATTATCTGGATAATGAATTCATTCTGCTTACTGGACCTTTAACTATAAATCAGATGAAAGAGGAACATGAATATAAGCTAATCATGGTGGAGATTGATTCTTCACTTACTAATACAGAATTTGAGGACATCGAGACATGTACACTTGCCAAGTAGATGTGGGACCAGCTTACAATAGTTTATGGAGGAGATGTAAATGTACTGAGAGCCAAATCTAAAATTCTTCGAGGAAAGTTTGATGTCATGAGAATGAACGAAGGAGAAAACATATCACAGTACATTACCTAACTTAAATAATTTGGGAATTCTATTCGAGGATCTGGTGGAGCCATTGATGAAGACACAATTATAAGTAAGATTCTTAGAGCTATATTTCCTATTTATTTTATAAGAGTCTCTACAATACATGAATGAAATCGGCACCTAGAAATAACATTACTGTTGATAGTCTTGTTGGAATATTGATTTCTTTTGAGATGAATAATTTTGACAACAATATTGTACCATCTATGGAATCCACATTTATATCTACTTTGAAAAGTAGTAAATTTAGTAGCAAACACATAATCAAAAATAACAGTGATAGTGATAGTGATGACAAGGAACTTGATGAACTTGAAGCTTTAATGGTTAGAAGATTGCACAGAGGTAAAGGAAGATATAAAGGTAAACTATGTTTGATCTATTTTAACTGTAAATATATTGGCTATTTTTCTGCAAGAAGCACTAACAGAAAGAATGATAATAGAAAAGATAGATCTAATGATAGAAAGGATGACCAAGACTATAGAAGAAACTGACAGTATGACAGAAAAGATAACCGAGATTACAAAGATAAAGGTAAGAAAGATTGTTACATTACTGAAGATAAAGATAATGACACTGGTTCTGACAGTGATGAAGATATTGAGACAATGTTTGTAGCTTTGAAAGATGATTCAGATGAAGATGAAAGGTGTAGAAACAACACTTATCTACAAAGTTAGTAAACATGACATTTGGGTTATTGATAGTGGATGTACACATCGCATGACTGGTGATAAAGGAAAATTTGAATTTCTTGAACATTATGATGGTGTATTTGTAAGAATGGGAAATGATACACACTATCAAGTAAAAGGAAAAGGTACTATTATGCTGAACAATCAAATCAAAATTGAAAATGCATATTGGGTAAGAGGACTTAACTACAATTTGTTGAGTGTTTCACAGTTGAATAATACAGGTCACCGAGTCGCATGTGAAAATAGAAAAGATAGAATCTATGATGGAAAAGGAAAGTTGATCGGCACTGGTGAACAATCTAAAGGTAACCTATTCTATTTTGACATAGTTGAACCTACTTTCTTATTGGCAAAGAATGAAGATATATGGTTATGGCATAAAAGACCTTGTCATGTAAATTTTGAAAACATGGTTAAGATTAGTAAGAAAAGAAAAGTTAGATGTCGATGAAGGGAAAATGTGTAGATGTTGATGAACAACATGAACATTCTTCTCTTTTACATGAATTTCTTGAAATTTTTCCTTGAAACTATTTGGATATTCTTACTAGTGATCCTTATATTTTAATCCATAATATTGTGTTTCATCTTGGTGTTGATTCTATTTAACAAAATATTTATAAAATGATCCCCAAGGTTGCACTGTTAGTTAATGATGAGATTAAGAAACTCCTAGAAGTTGTCTTTATATACCTTATTAACTATTCTCCTTGGATCCCAAGCATACTTGATGTTGTTAAAGTAGATAGTCATATTCAATATGCACTAGTTTTAGAGAGATTAAAAAGTATCCCTTGAAAGATAAATTTTCCCTTTCAAGCATTGACATGATTGTTGATTCCACTAGTGTCCATGCCTTATTGTTCTTTATGGATAGATTCTTTGGATACAACCAAACTATTATTAATCCTTAATGATAAAAAAAAAAAAAAATTATAACACCATGGGGAACATTTTTGGGGTTGTCATGTTGTTTGGATTACATAATATTGGTACAACATATTAATGTGCTATGAATCTTATCTTTTTTGATTATGTGCATAAAATATTGGAGGACTATATTTTCCATATCTCATCCAATATCATGTCAAAATACTTCATCAAATATTTGGACCCACTTATAAATATAACATGCACTTGAATCCTAAAAAATGTGTCTTTGTGTTGATGGTGGAAAACTATTAGAATTCATTATTTTTCATAGTGACATTCAAGTAGATACAGAGAAAATTGATGCTATAGCCAACATGCCACCTCCTAGAAACATTCCTCAACTTCATATCTTACAAGGAAAGATCCAATATATTAATAGAATTTTTTCATAACTTATGGATAAAACCTATCCTTTCACTTAATTTCTTAAAATGGATAGTTTTTTTTAATAGAATGTGGATTGTCAAAAAGCTTTTGATGACTTAAAATTTTACTTAGCTTAGAATCATCCTATGTTACAACTAGTGATTTGTGATCATACTTTCCTTCTTTACATTAGTGCTTCATCTAATTTTATTGCAATATTTTTGACACAACATGATGGAAATGGTAAAGAACATGTTGTGTATTACATAGGCCATGCTTTACTCAATAATACAATTGGACATACAATTGGACATACAATAATTGAGAGACAATGTCGTGCTCTTGTATTTGCAACATAAAATTTGAGATATTATCTCCTTAATGTTGAAACACATGTCGTTATCAAATTTGATCCACTGAAACATATATTTTCTAAAATAGATATTTTAATACATCTTGTTAAATGGGTGATGTTGTTAACATAATTTAAGCTTAATTTTATCTCTCAAAAAGAGGTTAAAGGCCAAGCCTTGAGTGACTTAGTTAGTGCTCCTTCACCATTAAATCTTCCCAATAATGATGATGTTTTCCTCCCTTTGGATGTCAATGAGATATGGAATTTGATATTTTAAAGTTCTAGATGTATAACTAGCTCTAGTTATAGTATCATATTAATACCTCCTTCCGGAAATCCAATTCCCCTATCCTACCATCTTATTTTCCTACCAACATCGGTAAGTGTGAACTCTTTATATTTTGTTTGCAATTGGATTTATCTTTTAAAATTCACAATTTTTCTATCTTTGGTGATTCATAGTTGATCATAAGATAAGTAACATGAACTTACCAAGTAACACAAAATAAACTATCTCAATATCATGACTAACTCTTGTATGTGTGTGTGTGTGTGTGTGTATGTGTGTGTGTGTGTGTGTATAAATAGATGTATACACATACAATAGATTTTTATATAAGATATACAATAAATTCACCATTTAAACAAAAATGAGGTGTACAATAAAAATATGTCTCATCATTTTATAAATGATGGATAGCTAAACCCTCGGGTCGTAGTGGTGGTATTTGTGGGACATAAGTATGTCTATGCGATGTTTTAGAATATGAGTAACTCCTAGAGCTACTTCATGTCCATAGGACACAGACAAGGCCTCTGAGATTCTCTTCCTCTACCATGACCCTCATATGCTCATATTGCAACTAATATCTCTCAACTCACACTCACTCCACCTTAGCATGTAGAGAATTTACATGAGAGAAATTTATCAAGATCTCCTCATACACTACTCTATAAGCTGTCACAAAATCAAAAATATCAGTGTGTTATCCTGCACTTGTAATCACCTAAAAATGGTCACCTAAACCCTAGACCCCCAATCTCAACATTTAATCAAGAAACCCTAATCTTGATTAAACCTAAGTCCTAAATCAAACACGCAATTCATCACATTCAAACTGATCTGACCTAAACCCTAGGTCCTAATTGATCATCCTATTTGATTAATTAATTAATTCCTAAAATCACAATACATTGGCAAATAAACCTTATGTTAATTACTTAATTGATATTATGACATATTAATTAAATAAAAATTACAAAATTGTCAATTAAATAAAAAAGGAATTAAATTAATTATAAAAACCTAAATGTGCATTCAAAATCAATTAAAATTATTAAAAATGCATATGACATCATCAAATTCAGTTGAATGATTATCAAAATGGAAATTGTTGGAGATTTGATTCAGAGCAGTTGATTGATTGTATGTTTGTCATTGATGACAACATTTAATACACAGTAGTAATTCTATATGAACTTATGTGAATGATGACATGAAGACTTGTGTGGATAGATACATGTTGTTGACATGTTTATTATGTCATATTCATACACATAGACCCAGATATGATGTTTCAGTAAATTTATGCAATTTATTTATTAGCGGTTACAGTTCTGGATGTATAACGGTTTAGGGTCGACGTATATAATGTGTCTCATGAGTTGCGCCTATCTTTAGAATATGCATATGTATATGCATGATTAATTATGAGTTGATGATATAAATCTAAATGTGCCAAACATGTTTCAAGATGATTGCAAAGTTATGGTTAATTTGGTGAGGCCGACTCAGTGAAGCATCTCGTCTGTTCAGCATTGACTTGCGCGGACTTAATATTGTTTGCATGCTTAGTTAAGCCTACTAAGATATTGATGAAGTGTTCTAAGATCCGACATGACCTTCTAATTTGGAGAAGATACTTATAGTAGTTCAATTATGAAACACTAAGTGTGAATGATACGAAATGTAAAGAAAGATGTACAGAGCAGATTATCAGAGTTGGTTCATTCATCAAGGATCTATGTGAAGAAGAAGTGAAAGATTACAATACACTGGAATTGATCAAGACAGCATGTCTACTCTACAATTCATCATCAGATATAGTGCATATCTATTATACAAAAGGTTGTAGCCTTCATCATCAAGCAGTGAGCTTTTGGACAGTGAGTCCACCACCCCTAACAGGGTTATTTATAAAAGACTCCTAACAGGGTCTGACCCTTAACCAGGTCACTATACTTATTGAATTGTATTGTACACCTCCTAATAGGGTTGAAATATCTTCTAACAAGGATTACTACAAACAAGTATAGTTTATTGTGGGTGCTAATTCCCACAGGGGTTTTTGCCATTTGGTTTCCCCATAATCAAATTATGTGTTGAGTACTGTATTATCTATTTATGCATTTACTTTGTTGAATACTAAAGTTAAAGAAGTAAAAAGAGACTGGAGTAACTAATAACTAATTCAGCCCCCCCCCTCTTAGTTATCCTTTGGGACTATTCTAACAATTGGTATCAGAGCCAAGTGCCTTGGAAAAGAAGCCTAATAACTTAAGGTAGATCAGATGTCTCACTGCAGAAAAGAAAGCCCTAAGTTCGATGGAGGGAATTATTTGGATTGGAAAAAAAAAATGATAAGACATCTACAGTGCATTGGATTTGAGATCTTTGAAATTTCCACACAAGAGGTTGTAATTACATCTTTGAAAGACCTTGCAAAGGATGATGCTACCAACAGACAAAAGGACATATTTACACATAATGTAATTGCCAAAGAAGCCCTAATCAATGCCTTATCTGACAGTGAAATTTTTGAAATCAAGAAAATTGACAGAGCATATTCCATATGGAAATATTTAGAAGACATGTTTGAAGGAGATATTCAAGCAAAGAATGCACGCAGGAAGACATGGAAGAAGAAATACAACAGTCTTGAGATGTTACCTGAAGAGAACATTAGAGCTTACAATAAAAGGATAAATGAAGTAGTATCTAGAATCAGAAACAATGGTGGGGAAATATCAGAAGAAGATATAATGGATAAGTTGTTAACTACTTTGACATCAAACTATGAAAAGAAGATCAATATTCTAGAGGAAACTATGCAATTCTCACAAAACTTCAAGAGAGAGACTCTAATTAGCAAAATATCTGCATTTGAGATCAAGATTGAAGACTGACCCCAAAAGTGAACTAGCTTTCAAATCCATAGTCCATAGTAAGAAATCCCTACACATCTCCAGTCACAATGAGAAAGAAGAAGCTGATGAAGAACTTGAAGAAATCATAGCTATGATTTCTAGAAGAGAAAAGAAAGGAAAAGGTAAATATGAAGGACAACTTCCATTCAAATGTTTCTCATGTAATAAGATAGGTCACTTTGCATCTAAATGCCCCACAAGAGTCAAGAAGTTCAGATCTGATTACAAACCCAAATATAAGAGGGAATGTTATCATATTGAAGAAGGTGTAACCGATGAAGATTCAGGAGAAGATGAAATTGGATTCGTTGCCCTTAGAGATATGGAAAGGATTCTTGAGGAAATGGACATTGTAGATGAAAAGGAAGAACAAGAACTAGCCCTAATTTCCAAAGCAGACATCAAAAATGATTGGATCATTGATAGTGGATGCTCTCATCATATAATAGGTGACAAAGATAGATTTGTTTAGTTAGACAAGTACAAAGGTGGTATGGTTAGATTTGGAGATAACACTCCTAAACCTATTATAGGTAGAGGTTCTATCACTTTGGATGGAAAGAATAAGATAGATGATGTTATATATGTTGATGGATTACATCATAACTTGTCGAGTGTTGGACAACTACTTGACAAAGGTTATCATTTAGAGTTCAAGGAAAACAAATGCATCATTAAAAACAAGGATGGAGACATGATTGCATCAGGCTCCAAAACAAAAGGTAATTTTTTTCAGCTTAATTCTGATGTGAGTTGTTTTGTTGCAAAGGTGGATGACAATTGGTTATGGCACAAGAGACTTTGTCATATCAACTTTAATAATATAGTAAAGATCAGAAATGTTAAGGAAGTTAGAGACCTACCAAGTATTGCAAGACCAGTTGACACAATATGCAGGGAATGTGTTATGGGAAAGCATGTAAGGAGTTCCTTTAGAAGCAAGTAAAACTCAGCTAAGAACAAATTGGACCTAGTGCATACAGATTTGTGTGGTCCTACTCAAAAAAGATCATACTACGGAGAAAGGTATTTCATTTTGTTTGTTGATGACTTTTCTAGAATGATGTGGGTTGTGTTCTTAAAGGAAAAGTCTGAAGCCTTTGAGAAGTTCAAAATATTCAAAGCTAAAGCTGAGAATGAATCCAGATTAAAACTGAAATGTCTGAGATCAGATAGAGGAGGAGAGTTCACCTCTGATCATTTTTATGACTATTGTGAAGAGCATGGTATTAAAAGATAGTTGAGTGCACCTAGAACTCCTTAGAAAAATGGGATCACAGAAAGGAGGAACAAGATCATACTTGATACAATGCGCACTATGATGATTGAAGGAAAAGTTGCGCACACCTATTGGAGAGATGCAGTGAACACAGTAGTATATACTATCAACAAAACCCAATTGAGGCCAGGTGTGGATAAGACTTCCTATGAACTTTGGTTTGGCAATGTACCTATAGTAAAATACTTCAGAATCTTTGGCAGCAAGTGCTACATAAAAAAAGATGATGGTGTTGGTAAGTTTGATGCTAGAAGTGATGAAGGTATTTTCCTTGGTTATTCTACTAAAAGCAAAGCATATAGATGTTTCAATTTGAGATTAAAGAAGATAATTGAAAGCACGCATGTTAAGATTGATGAAAATATTATGGTTCAAGAAAGATACTATGAATATGCACCTATTATTGAGGATGAATCCAGATCTAGCAGAAAAGATACTGTTATTAAAGAAATGTTTGATTACATTAATGTCTCATGCAATGACCCTGAATCAAGAAGAGAAGAATCACATACTATAGAAGAACAAGACACACCTAAGGTTCCAAAATTCACATCTAGATACCATTCTAAAGATGACATCATTGGAGATCAGAGCAGAAATGTTTTGACTAGATCTAAAGCAAAAGGCCTAGCAATGGATGAAGAGGTATGTTTACTCTCACAGATTGAACCCTTAAGTATTGAAGATGCATGTAATGACTTTGATTGGAAGAATGCAATGAAAGAAGAATTAGATCAGATAATCAAAAATGACACATGGGAATTGGTCCCTAAACCCAGTGACAAAAATGTGATTGGAACAAAGTGGGTATTCAGAAACAAGATGACTGAAGATGGTACAATAGTTAGAAACAAAGAAAGATTGGTATGTAAGGGATATGCATAGAGAGAAGGAATAGAATACACTGATATATTTGCCCCTATGAGTAGACTGGAAGCCATAAAGTTGTTCTTGGCATATGCAATAGTCAAAGACTTTAAAGTATATCAAATGAATGTAAAATTAGATTTTTTGAATGGTGATTTGAATGAAGAAGTCTACATTGAATAGCCTGAAGGATTTAATCTTTTAGATGAATAAGACATGGTATGAAAATTGAAGAAGGCACTCTATGGTCTTAAACAAGCCCCAAGAGCTTGGTATGAGAGACTTGATGGTTATCTTACCAAGATTGGATTCAAGAAAGGAGCGGTAGATTATAACCTATT